>CM076581.1:1649674587-1649924760 GCA_034641835.2 Pinus albicaulis
ATAAAATGGTTTAGTGTTACGGCATTTTATATATGTGCATATGTTTTACGGATTTCGGCATTTTTTGTAATTTGTCTGCTTGTTTGTAGTTACGTGTATTCTTCTGTCTATTTCCGGGTGGGGATATTACAGACCATCATATATCATCGGATTTCATTAGTGTGGACCCAAGGAGGACTCATCTTCCCATTTATCACTTAGGTTCTCAAGGTCTTGATGACGCGTGATGAAGGCTTCCTCTTCAATGCTCAATGCGGGGTGTTGACCACTAGAGTGGCACATGATGATGATGTGAAGACTCCATGCTCAAGGATGAACCAGAGGACACTTGTACCATCATATATCATCAGCTCAACAAAGTTTTTTTACTCTACTTCTACTTCTTATCATTTTCTCTTGTACTTAGATTCCACGCCCTACGGAGAATTGTAATAAGTGATGCCAGTAATGATGATTTTGAGTCCCTATTAAGTCTGTAACACGCCTAGGTAGTCTGGGGCCTTGCCAACAAGTCAGTATTACTCTGTGAAGTTTTTTTCACTCGGTTAATTATCATTTCCCTATAAGGACTTAATAATTAATTGAAGTTTTCCTCCAATTTCACCCCAAAACTAGAGTACGGCGTGATGGTGAGTCCTAATGTCTAGAGTCAATGTATATTACCATACTAGATCACAGAAAAAATTCATGGAATTTGGTTAGGTCTAGGTAGTCATTTTTTAATTTTTTATATTTCCCGCAAGTCAAAAATTGCAATAAAAATAGTAATTGAACTGTAATAAGTGTTGTCTAGAGAAGCTGTATAGGGTATGAGTAATCAAAATTACACCTCTCACCCTCAACTTTCTACTTTGACACACTTTGAGGGGTTAAAAATGTGTTTTGAACTCTCAAAACCCACTTTTCCTAAGTTTAGTGAGAAATTTGGCAATTATTAAGCTAGAAATTAAATAAATGGAGAAAATTAAATATCCACACATGCTAAATGTTGTGGAAATGAAGTGGAAAATTATGGAGTTAAAGTGAAGTCCCAAGGTGATGTGGACTCCTAAAATCAAGGAAAGAACATGTGTTCAAATAAAATCGAATTTCTGACATTAAATGAGAGTTGCTTACTTGGAAATTCGAATTTGTGAAGTTAATGCACATTTGAGAGGATTTGAGAGAATATTTGGTGGAGATTCTTGTGGGAAATTGTCCCCACATGGGTTACCACCCATACACACTTGTCATTCCATCATAAAATTCGAATTTGGCACATAAGAGAAGAAGAAAATAATGTCCACTTGCGAGAATTCGATTTTTACACTTGACATTGGAGCTCCACTTATCAAAAACGAATTTTCCTTGTGATCTCCTCCCTCTCACCACTTGGCATTTGGTTCTTCATTGGGATTTTCTCCCATTCTCTTATATATGTGAGCCTTGGGATCTCATTTGAAATCATGTAATACGATCTATTGGGCTTGAGGACACGCTGCTGGATTGTACACGTACTTGGAATATAATACAAAAGTCTTTGGGGTAACTTGTGATAGTGTTTTTTTCCTTGCATATGTGGTAAATTCTTGACATGTTATGCTTCTATTTATTTCCTCATGCTATTGTTTCCTTCATGCTCGTTTCAAGTTATGTTAGTATGAAACTATTTCATATTAGCATAAGAGTTACTTGTTAGCTTTAGGATAAGAAATCTTCTATTTGATGTCAAATGTATCTATAGGAGTTCTCTCCATTGCTTTTATTTAATTTCATGTGGATTTAATATTTTGTGGTGAGATTGCGTAGATGGATCCATCTTTGGTCAAGTTTTTCAAGCGTGGGGGGAAGTTCTTGGAGGAACCAACCCATTCTTGAAAATATTCAAGAAGAACCCGCATGTGTTGATTTCCAAAGTCATATCTATATTTTATTTTGTCATGCAGAGGTTCTTTTAAGTTTCTCAAAGCTCTTATTTCTTGCATAAAAAAAAAATCAAACTTAAAATAATTTACTTTTCAAGTATTGCACTTCATTTCTTTAATATCTGGCTATTTCAAAGAACCAAACTATGGCTAGTCAAAGATGGGAGCTTGCTCATACTCTTTGGCCTAGCCTCTTGTAGCTTATTTTTGTAATATTACTTTGTGATTTTCTTGAGCTAACATTTGTTGTTGTAGATTTTCTCTAACTTGTTGTCTTGCAGCTACTTGCAGGTTTCATCTTCAAAAAACTACTTATAAGTTTGCATGCAGGACCTTGGGCTCCAACTTCTAGATCATTTCCTTCCCTTGGCCGTGAGAATTAGAGCACATTTATTGGACAAAACCGAGTTCTTCTTAAGGGAGACCGAGTTCATTTTGGGCCTCTATTTCTCTCTCTTGGCCATGTAACTCAAAGAGGCTTTGCCTTGCTTCTTCTTCCTCAAAAAAAAGTTGCATTTTGTTGGGTTTTTGTGGGCCTCAAATTGCAAAATTTTTCAGCAAGGAAAGATTTATGGCTCAAGCCAAAATTGTGAAGATTTTCCTTGGATTTTAGAGAAGACTTCATAGTTTTATCCTTCTTGTAATAACTAATAAAATTCTTAGTTTTGGGAGCGTGGGTTTTACCCATTGGTATCCCTGTCTCTCCACCTTTTTGGAGAGGCTTTGCGGCTTGATATTTGATTTTTTTTTGCTTGCTTGCACATCATTTAATTGGGAAATTAACACAATAATGCATTAAACTCATTTTCCATGCACCTTAATCTAATTTGCTACATATTTCTAGTCTTTTTACTTTCATAACAAGTTCAAACTTTTGCATGCATGCACTTTTAACTTGAATCTAATTTGTCATGAATTTTGTTCCAAGACCACTTATGCTTCACCTTTAATTACATCTTACATGCAATAAGTATTTGGGAAAAATTTCTCCATAAAGTAGCATTCTACTTCATGACATGCAAGTACATCTTAAATTTGAAAGTTAATTTTCATTGTTTGATTAATTTACTTACATGCCCCAAGCAATCACTAAAATTTTACCTCCAACATAAGTTGGTTGAATAGACATTTTAGGGACCCTCTACTCCTCTACTGAATCCTCACTGTGGGATCCATATCTTTGGGTGAGGGTGAGGTTTGAGGATTAAAGAGTTGAATTATAACCTTGCTTTAGAACTAATTAATAAAATAAACTACTATATGATGTGCAAGATATAGTAATTACTAATGATTACCCCATTTAAGGTAGGGTGGTTCATTGCCCTCCAGGGGTTGGGACAATCATGGGTTCCTCAATGATAAAGGAGGCTCATCTAGGGCTTATGGAACCAGGGTGATAACCATGGAAATGGGGTAGAGCTCATGTATTAGGTTTTTTCCCACGTGCTAATTATTTTTGTCTCGACCATCTTTTGCATTTTGTGGTACAATTTCCTCTTGAATGTGGCCAATTATGCTTTTACTTTTTCTTTTAGCTGCTTAAACCTCTAGGGCATCATTCCAGGCCTGACCCAAGGTAGGGGCAAGGGAATAGGGAGGCTGACCCTATGTGGACCCAAAGAGGCAATGTGGACATAGGTGGGAGAAATTGATGAATGGGGTATAGTGAGTGGAAAGAGAATAATATATGCAGATAAAGGAGCGAACCACGCAACCAAAGCCAGGGTTTCCCAAGTAGTACCACCCTAGAACCAAATGGTCAATAAAGGAGATCACATGGGACTAAGATCCAAGGGTAACATCCAAAAGAGATCAAGGGGACAGGAGCACAAAATAAGCCCACTCTTTCTGCCAAATCCCCCCATCAGTCCATGCCCAGAAATATCCATGATAAGTAAACCCAATACTCAATTACCAAATGACAAGACATACCTTCAGATTCGGGAGGCCCACCTTCAAACCTACGATCAATACAGGTGGGTGAGGGACCACATGGTTGGCTCAGGTGGCAGAGAAATGGCACAATGAGCTAGTTGAAGGCTGCAAGGGGCTACTAGTTGTCAGCTAAGGTCCATTATGGAGAAAAAAATTCTGCTAGGGATATCACCCACGAGGTGGTGGGTAATAGGGCCATTGAGAAGGCTCAATGAAGTCCAAAGTGTGTCATGGTGAGACAATGAACTCGAAACATAATGGACAAGGGGTTGGCTCCTTGTTTTCCAAGCAAGAACCTGTGGTGCTCCCAAGTGGGTGTGGGGGCACAAGGACATCCTCATGGGTCTCAAAGTGGATCGAAAATTCCTACAAACCATCTATAAGAGCTAGGATGATGACATAAGCCATCCCTTTGTCTCCTACAGTGAGACACGTCCTCATCTAGACCCTGGAACATTTGCCAAGTGTATGGTGCAAGTGTGGAGCCAGTTGGGCATGGTGAACCAGGTACATCATCCTCATCCAAAAGGTGGAATACGAGTGATCAATGAGTGGTGTTGGGGATCCTTGAGTAAACGGTGGAGGCCCATGGCTCTCAACGTTCACCCTACAAGTGCCAATGTTTCCCTCTGGAGGGATAGGACCACGTATAGGGAGACCAAGCCCCAAATAGAGATCCACCTGTAATCTTGCATAAGATCCAATGTGTCCCCTTTCCCTCCAATACAAAAAATCATTAGAATAATCAAGGAAAAGAAGTTACAAGTCATGGAACCAATGGGGCACTTCATGGTGGCGTGCCCTTCCATAGTGGACTTTGGCATATGAAAATGTCTCCAAGCTCAATAAGGGGGTTAATCAAGGACCCTACTTGGTGGTTTCAACCTTTAAAGTGGGTGACATGTCCATGGTACATCCATCAGGTGGTAGGTGGAAAATTATATAATGATGGAATGGAGTGGGGATCATTGGAAAGCTCCAAGCCCCATGCCATGGTACAAGGGTATCTATAATAAGGGAAGCCCACACCTGGGTATTGGAGTGTAGGAGGGAGTAAATCGTGGTACATTAATTACCTCGACCCTTGTTTTTCCACCCTTCTTCATATGCCCTTTTCCTTTGATTATTTTTTCTTCATCACTGCTCGGGGCTCTAGGGGATGAGAGCATGATGTGTAGGATGTATCAGTAGGTACCCCCTTTTAAGGTGGGGCATTTCATTTCCCACCAGGGGTTGGGACAATCATGGATTCCTTAATGTGGAGGGGTCTCATCTAGGGCCATTACGAACCAGGGTTATGGCCATAGATAAGGAGTAGAACTCATGTTTGGCTTTTGCCCACGTGCTAAGTTTATATGTCCCAACTATATTTTGCACTTTGTGGTACATTTTCTGTTGAAAGTGGCCAAATTGTGTTTTTTCCTTTAATTTTAGTTGCATCAACCTCGGGGGCATCGTTCCAGGCCTAACCCAAGGTATGGACAAGGGAAGGGGGAGGCTAACCCTATGTGGACCTAGGGGACACATGTGGACCCAAATGGGAAAAGAGATGAATGGGGCTAAAATGAGTGGAAGGGAGTAATGTATATGGTGTCGGGAAGCGAGACCACTAAACCAAAATCGTGATTTCCCATGCCAACCCTAAAGCTAATGGTCAGTAAAGGAAGTTGCTCAAGACTAAGATACAAGGCTAACCACAAAATCAGGTAGTGGAAACAAGAGTACAAACCTATCCCACTCTTTCCGCTGAATCCCCTCACCAATCCATGCCCTAAAGTGCCCATGACATGTAAGGAAAATTACTCAACTATATCAATGAAAAGGTCATACCTTTGGGGTCAGGAGGTCCACCTTCAAACATATAATTACAATCATAATAAATGGGCGAGGGACCACATGGTTGGCTCAGGTGGCGGAGATAATGGCACATCGAGCTATCTGGTGGCTACAAGGGGCTGTTAGCTGCCATCTGAGGACCATCTAGGAGAAATTTTTTCTCATATACACACATTCCCATTTTTCCATTCCACAATTTTCACTCCCCCCCGCACATTACAAGCCTTATTTCGTCATTTTCCTTCTCTAGGTCCACAAGGAACTGGCACACCCCCTCCCCTTGTCCACATATCTACATTGCGTTTGGAAATGTTGCCCCAGAGGTTGATGCAACTGAAATAACGTCAAAATAATACCATGGTCACAAGCATGAAACAAAAGAAAACAAAATTATAAAATGCAAAAGATGATCGGGACATTAATATAGCACGTGGGCAAAAGCCAAACATGAGCTCTACCCCTTATTATGGCCATCACCCCGGTCCCTAGGGCCCTACGAATGCCCCCACATCATTGAGGAACCCATGCACATCCCAACCATTGGTGGGCGATGAAATGCCCCACCTTAAGGGGGTAATAATTGCTTACATCACATGTAGAGACCACATGTTTTAATTTTCCTAAATTTTACATGAGAATTTCAGATTTTTTATTGAAGGGACTTAGCTAGAGACCCTGTGTTTTAATTTCCTAAATTTTACACTTAATTTCAGAGTTTTGCTGGAGAGGGACTTCGCTAAATCGACCAACAGGGTAATCACTGCTACAGTTATCAGCCTTTTAATGAATACATTCTAAGACATCCTTTCAGCATGAATGAATCTAAACATATATAAATATAAGTCAGCAGTAATACGATTTGATGTAGATCAGTAATGAAATTTCAATTTTTTTATAAGGAACTAATCGAAACATGGGAAAATACCTGGAGTACAGCTGATGATTTTAACAGTGGTTCTCCTCTTGTGATGTTGTGGACAGTTGAACAGTTCACCGAAACAATCAAATCCTCCCAGCCAATCCAGGAACAATCCCATACCCAGACCCAGAGGATGTCTCCTCTGCCCTCGTACCCAGATTTCCAAGAAAAACAGAGACTCCCTCTCAGCACAAATCCTTTCTTATTAGAATATCACTTGGTAATCAGCCCAAGTTCACCAGACCCCCTCCCTCCTTCGAATCAACTTTTCTTATATAAATTTCTCCACCGCCATACATCCTACCCCCACCGCCTCTTCTCCATCAAGATAAGGTCTTCTTAAAGGAAGTTACGAATGTCATTTAAGGAGATGTGATTGTTATTAAAGAGGAGGTGTGATCTTTATGGTTATCCAATCTGTTTAGGAGTATACGGCTTGACTTTAGAGTACCTTTATGATTAAGGCTTATGTTGGAATATTTAACTTAACTATGTATATATATTTTAATTAAATTAAGTTTATTTTCTATTTTTTTATTAGTCCTTTTCATATAATGTATACTTAATTAATATGAATATTAATCTAGAATCATAATATTAATCTCTAACTCAGGGAATCTTGATATTAGTGGTTAGGTGTACTAGTGCGATGTGTGCGAGATAGGCAGGTGTAGTTATCAAATGCCTATACCGTACACACGCTAATATCATTGTGTATAACTCGGGAACGAGTTGTTACATACTTCGTCCCTTCAAAAAACTTCGTCTCGAAGTTCAGGGTTTCATATACTAATATCAATATTGTGTTTTTTTTTTTGGGATTAGGGTGATTGTAGAATGCTTGTAATTTTAAGATTTGAATTTCTGTTTGAATAAGTATGTATCTGTAATTTAATTGTTACTTCCCATCTCAACTGCATCGCCAAACTATTCTAAAATCATCCTATCCTTCCTAATCTCTTCCACTCCCATCCTATCTGTCCTCTATAGGAATATGCCATGGCATTAGTTTTACTGATCCATTCATAGACCTTAAGGATGACAGTGTCAATTATGTCGACCTGACATGCTTGTAGGCATCCAGCAGTCATCATCACACGTCTAGGGGAGCGTGATCCGCACAGTCCTCCCATCACTCCAAGTATTGGAGGATAAAAGGTGGGCAACACCTCCACCCCTCCCAGTGGGACGAGGGTCAACACCCTATCGTGGGATCTCAGGGAGTCTCAATTGTTCTTGGAAATCTGTCATCACGTAGATTGCTTCGGTAATCTGTTTTTCTGCATGATAATCACTGGTACATAATCTGCAATGTAAACACTCGTACACATATTACAGCATATGCATCTATATTGTTCATAACCAATTGTTACCCATATAACAATCTCTACATATTCAAAATACTTGATATTTATGATATTGATCCTAGAACTTATATAAAATTTCTCATAGGTATCAATATGTCCAATAAAATTTCTCATTTCAGATACTGCTTCTGTTTAGTTCATACATGTTCTATCTATGATGCATTGTTTTAACCATTTTCAATCTGTATACCAATATGTTTCACTTTTCATATTCAAAATGTAGTTACTCTTCTATTTCCTTTCTTTTAATCATATTTGAAATGTAATCAAATTCATCAATAGATAGTTTCATCTATAATGTTTAATCTATGATTTCATATTCTTGCAATGTTAATTTAAATGACATATCGCATATCGGTATCCATGCACCAGTAAATTTAAACAAACAGCATATATCCTGTATCACTAGAGTGAAGTAGCATTCTATCTTTATGGGTATCCATGTACCAGCAAAGTAAAAACTCATCTTTACGTAGTATTTCAAAATTTCAAGTATCAAAATTTGAGCAGTCATATATACATATAAAGTTTCCAGTTCTCAAAATTTAGCATAAGCTGGGGTAATTCTGGCAGAAAGTCTCAGCATCCTCCCAAGTCGCTGATCCAGGACTATACTTGTCCCACTAGACTTTAACTTGGTCTATCCGGCGGTTCCTGAGCTGTCGAACCCTACGTTCCAGAATACGTAATGGTTCGACCGTTAGGGTTCCCTCGTCCGATACCTGCAGTTCCTTCCATTGAAGGTCATGAGATTTATCAGCAATATAGTGTCGTAAGGCAGATACATGAAATACATTATGAATTTTGTGTAGGTGGGGTGGCAGTGCAAGACGATAAGCGACAGGTCCAACTTTTTCCAGGACTTCAAACGGTCCTATAAACCGGGGGGATAATTTTGTCCCCCTCCCAAACCGAATGGTGCTCTTATTTGGTCTGATTCGGATGAAAACTTGATCTCCTACCACATAGCTTCTATCTGTCCTGTGAGTGTCCGCATAACTTTTCTGTCTATCCTGAGCCTCTTTTAACCGTTGTCTAATCAGTTTTACCTGATCCTCCATCTCTTGGATCAAGTTTGGTCCGACGATTATTCAATCTTCTAACCTGTCCCAACTCAACGGCGTTCTGCAAGGTTTTCCGTATAATGCTTCAAATGGCGGCATCCCGATTGAACTATGATAGCTATTGTTGTAAGCAAATTCTACCAAGGGTAAGTACTTTTCCCAGCGTGACTGTTGGTCCATAACATACATCCTTAGCATATCCTCGAGTACTTGATTTACCCTTTCTGTCTGTCCATCGGTCTCAGGATGATAGGCTGTACTCAAATTTAACTGAGTTCCCAAGGCCGACTGCATACAATTCCAGAATTTTGACGTGAACTGAGGATCTCTGTCGGATATGATTTTCTTAGGTACTCCATGAAATATGATAATTTCATTTATGAATACCCGTGCTACGTCAGCTACTTCATAAGTATCTCTTACTGGGATGAAATGGGCACTTTTTGTTAATCTATCCACCACAACCAGAATGGCATTATGCTTTTGTTGCGTAAGAGGCAGCCCAACGATAAAATCCATAGAAATTATCTCCCATTTGGTCATACGGATGTCATGAGGTTGTAAGAGACCTGCTGGGTGACGATGGTCAGCTTTTACCTGTTGACATTCAAGGCACCTAGCAACAAATTGGACAATGTCATTTTTCATGCTTGACCAGAAGAAAAGTCTCTTGGTGTCAGCATACATCTTCTTTACCCCAGGATGTGCACAATATACTGCCCGGTGTGCTTCCTTCAAGATGGTGTTTCGGAGATCCCCACTATCTGGTATATACATCCTTCCGTGAAATCGTAGAATTCCGTCCTCTTCCAGATCATATCCTTCGAATTTAGGTTCCTGAGAATGGTTGCTTTCGAGCCCCGACCTTACTTTTAAGTACCAACTATCTCTTACAAGATGTTCAAGCACTTGATTTCTCAAGTTCACCCTGATAGGTATGAGGGAGAATATTCGAGGTCTTCTACTTAATGCATCTGCTACAACATTCTCCTTCCCTTTGATATATGAAATCGCAAAATCGTATTCGCTTAGGAGTTCACTCCATCGTCTTTGTCTTGCATTCAAGTCTCTCTGGGTGAATAAATACTGCAAACTTTGGTGGTCACTTTTAAGCACAAAGTTTCTCCCCACCAAGTAATGTCTCCACATCTTTAAAGCTAAGACCACCGCGGCTAACTCCAAATCATGCGTAGCATAAAGTTCTTCATGGGTTTTTAATTTTCTCGAAGCATATGCTATTACGCCTCCTTCCTGCATTAATACTGCGCCTAACCCTTGCTTAGATGCGTCGGTACACACAGTAAAATCTTTATCCATATCCGGTACTCGCAAAATCGGTGCACTAGTCAATAATCGTTTAAGTTCAGAAAAAGCTTTATCACACTCCTCAGTCCACTCAAACTTAACACCTTTGCGCTGGAGGTTTATGATTGGCTTTGCAATTTTGGAAAATCCCTCCACAAACCTTCGGTAGTAACCTGCTAAACCCATAAAACTACGCACTTCATGTGCATTCTTAGGTATCGGCCACTCCCTGATTGTATTTACCTTTTCAGGATCTACAGAGATTCCTTCGCCTGATATGATATGACCTAAGTAATGGATTTCCTTCTGGAAGAAAGTGCATTTGGATAATTTTCCATATAACTTGTGCTCTCTGAGACAAGATAACACTATCCGAAGATGCTCTTCATGCTCCTTCTCATTCTTAGAGTAAATGAGAATATCGTCCAGGAAAACTTGTACAAATTTGTCGAGATATTTGCGGAGAACGCTATTCATAAGGTTCATGAAAACTGCAGGTGCATTGGTCAACCCAAATGGCACCACAATGAATTCATAATGCCCGAAACGAGTTCGGAATGCAGTCTTAGAAACATCGCTCTCGCTAATCCTGAGTTGATGATAACCCGATCGCAGATCGATCTTTGAAAATACTGTAGCTCCTTTCATTTAATCAAAAAGGTCGTCAATGTGAGGCATTGGATACCTATTCTTTACCGTGGCTCGGTTCAAATCTCGATAGTCCACACACAGTCGTAATGAACCATCTTTCTTCTTGACAAAGATTACTGGAGCACCTCAAGGTGAAACACTGGGTCGAATGTGCCCTACATCTAATAGTTCTTTTAGCTGTATTTGCAACTCTTGAAGTTCCGGGGCAGTCATTCGGTAAGGAGTTTTAGAAATAGGTTCCGTACCAGGTTTCAATTCAATGGTGAGGTCTAGCTCCCTCCTAGGAGGTAGTCCAGGTAGTTCTTTTGGAAAAACATCCGGAAATTCTGATAGAATCGGATATTGATCTAAGGAAGGCCCTTTTTCTTTGCTTACCTCTTGAACTGCATATACCTGACAACCTTTCCTTAAACACCGTTTCATTTGCATCGCAGAGATGAAACGCAAGGATACTTTTCTCTTAATACCTTGAATTTGGATTGTCTCACCCATATCATTCACGCAAAGTATTGTTTTCCCGGAACAATCTACCCATGCTCGATGAGACTCTAACCAATCCATTCCTATCACCAGGTCGTAAGTACCTAGGGCCGTGACATATACTTTTAGTTTGGTCGAACAGACTCCTAGATCAACTTTGCAATCCTCCACACTTAATTCTACTGATTGAAGGTCTCCTGAAGCCATTTCTACCTGTCTAAAATCGTCCTGCTTGCAGGCTGCCAACCCACATTTATTCAATGCATAAGATGAAATAAAACTATCAGTAGCTCCCGTGTCAAATAAGATTTTGAGTTTTATTCTGTTGATTGTACCTGAAGATTCCACTATAGTGGATTGATGTGCTGCTTGGTTGTTGTTGACGACAACATGGATTCTATGATTGCTTTGGACATCTGATGATGGTTCTTTTCCTATTCGCCGAGAGTTCTCCGGACAATCACGTCGAAGATGAGTCCTCCACACCCCCAACAGTGCACTCGGGTTGGTCCTTTTGCGTTTGACTGAGAAATCCACGACCAAAAACTCTATCCCCTGGTGGTGCTTCCTCTCCCATTCCTTCCCCGATTACCAGTCCCTCGAGACCTCCAAGCACTGAAGTTTGAGAACTCGGAAGCTATTGCGTTTATGGTCCTGGGAGCTCCTGCCCCTGCTCCCCTTGGGGTAAACCTGTTACCATAAATAGGTGGTCTTGAGTTATTCCCTCGGAAGAAATTTCGGGGAGTCCTTCCTGTAAATGCCTGCGGTATTGGTTCAGCTGGCTTGAAATCCCTTTTAATCCCCAGATGTTCTTCTGCATAACGAGCACATTCAACCGCCTCTGCCACCGTCGTTGGCTTCCACATTCTTACCATGGCTCTGATCCGAGGATTTAATCCAAATACGAAACGCTCGGCTTGGCGTTCATCCGTGTCTAGATAAGGAACATATTTTACAAGTTCCATGAACTTTATCTCGCATTCTTCCACGGTTTTACCACCTTGGGTTAGAGTATGGAAGGCTCCGGCTTGCTGCCCTTGAAAGAAAGGTGGCAGGTATTTCGCACGGAATCGGTCCACAAACAACTCCCAAGGGGCGGTATCTGAAGTGAGATGCAACTGTTTTTCCATATTTCCCCACCAAATCAGAGCATTCCCCCCGAGTTGGAATACAACGATCTTTGTTTTAGAAGTTGAAGAATATTCTCTTAATGCGAAGCATCTGATCATCCCTTCCAACCAAGATTCGGCATGTTCTCCAGCTCGTCCTCCAGAGAATTCCGGGAGTTTAATCTTTTGCAGTTTCCGTGAAATATCTTCTCTGTGAGGTTTGTCATCAAAATCCTCAGGCTTTTCTGAATGTCTTTCCTCTGGGTGACGTCGTTCCTCCTTGCTCCTGGTCGACTGCGACCCTTTTAACGTTTTCAAAATGGCTTCTAATGAGCTCATCACAGTGGTGAGATCAGGCGGAGTAACAGGTGCTGATGGCAATCTTGATGGTGGTGATGGCGATGGTGAAGGTGGAGGTGGCGGCGATGCATTTCGCTGGCGCTGCCGCCTTTGGTACGTGTTAAACAAGGTAAATATTTTTTTTTTAATTTTTAATTTTAATTTTTTTTTTCTTCCTGAAAAACATAATAAATTTATGAGAAGTGGTTAAATTTTCAGACTGACAAATATAATTTTCGAAAGATTTGAGCTAGCATACGGGTATAGTTCTTTTGCTATTTTACCTGCAGGCAGGTCTTACTGGTACCGAGGTCAAGGAGGGTGGCAACGCGACCTCCTTGTCCTATGCAGGGTAATTTATGCATACTAACTCTAGAGTGCGATGCATGGGTTTTCATAGATCATAGTGTTGGTTTGTAAAATTTGTCTAGAATGTTCAGTCCTAGATACAGTGATAGAAGGGATTTATTGATTTTTAGCTACTTATGATTTTAACTACTACTTGAATATTGGTTTTCTTCACCCTTGTGACTCTTCCCGCTTTTGCAACAAAATAAATGAGAGTTTAAAATACAAATTTCAAAGCTATTTTGTATAAAATCAACTCAAATAATTTATTTATAATATAATATATATAGCATTACTCAATCTACGATTAACTTGATCTTAAAATAATTACTATGTATATAAACCAAATACTTATTATACCTTTTCAATCATAAAAGCATTTAAACTTTTACATCATATATAAAAACTATCAGATCTCCACCCGTCTTTTCAGTGAATTATTTAGTTATGTGAATTATACTATTTTCTAAATTAACCATAGTTTTAATGTATTACCAACGCATATATGAATACGATCATCGCATGTAAATGTCACCATTCGACTTTGTTTAATGATACGTCATATCATAAATTTTGTCACCCTAACTTAGATGTAAATGAAACATACGGTTCAACTTTTAATATTCCATACCATATTCGAACCTGGATTTGTTTAACATAGGTGGATTTTAAGTTATAATATAACATGTGGAATTAATATCAATAGTTAAAGTTTAAACAATAATGAGATATAATGAAAAATATATATTTATATATATTCCAAACCACGTGATGGGGTTAGTCTAAGTATATATATTTTATTGGCTAAAACTTTCTTTTTGAGGGTTGGCGGTTCAAACCTCCGCCTGACTCCTCCTTCCCTATGGCGGCAATTACACTATATATAAAACAAATTTAAAATGCGCATTTTATATATATATATATATATATATATATATTTATTTATTTATTTATTTATTGTTAATTTCACCTTACATTATAATTTCACCCATATACCATTCCGAAGTGGGATATCGGCATATTCCATAAACCCAAGGTCCGAAACATCATATGCCATGGCGTTTTAAACTATAAATTAAATTACAGAGGAGCGCATATAGTAAACGGTGGCAAAGTTTATCATTGAGGCATGTTTAAATTTGGATGTGTTATATCTATATTCGGGCGACAGGTGACACATTGGGGCATAGACCTTAGACAACGCAGCAACAGAGGTTCCATACCTTATTCTACATTCGTTAGCATGGCTTCTTCTTGAATACACACTAATTTTGAGTTTTTGACAGCAATTCGAATGTAACCCAGATGGCGGTTTGAGGTTCACATCGTTTCCTTACTTATACCTCATGGATTTTTATTAAATTTTTCTCCCGCCTTGTGCACATAATAGCTCGCTTGCAGACTCCTACCTTGTTTGCTCGGCGCTAAACTAGAGCTCTAGGTTGTGTAGATTCGAAGATTGGCTCACGGAACTAATTAACAAATTTTTATTTATTTATATTTATAATTTTTTTTTTTCTTAAACGCAACAACAATTTTTTTTTTATTTTATATATATATATATATATATATATATATATATATATATATCCAAATTGATCTTGATGTCGAACTTGGTGTCGTCGCCTTCTCCCAGCACCTTGGCGCTTTGGTGCGGTGTGGATACAGTTATACCAATTGTTTCGGTGGTAAATGTTGCAAACCCTGTGAGTCGAAAGAAAGGTTAAAGCGGCATAGGTCGTTGTTAATTGGGACGTCTACGCCCTGGATTTTGAATGGAGGAATGAAACACAAGTAAATTGTCCAACGTAGGTTTACTATGCTCAAGCAGACAAATAAAGCTTAGTTAAATTCACTTCATTTCCTCATGAATTTGTTTGACAGTCCAGTGAGGATTAGACCCTAGAATATCTAAGTACTACTTTGCACAACCTTTTCCTATCATAAAGTCCATTAGATGAATGGCTTCTTCGAATTGTCCCAGAAGCTGCACTGTTTAAGGTTATATCTGATCTTTAGGAACTTCTTGAGGAAAACGAAATTTCTTTAAGAAGCTAAAACATGCATTAAGATACTGCCAACTACTCTGATATTTAATGAAAAGTTATTTACCATTAGCCTTAGTAGAATGCATGCTCTCCAGAAATAGACCGGTTTTAAGTTTCTTTTTAATTTATGTTTGCACCAATGAACCGAAGTATGCTCCAGATAAATTTAGTTAGTGTCTTGACTCATAACAACCTGCAGTATCTCTCAACTAGGTCATGAGTTAGACAGAACTAGTGAAATCTATTTTATCTGGACAATTTCATTGCTGAAACCTACCTGAAACTGAAATGATTTAACATTCAGCTTTACGTGACTTGCTGTTAGTATAGGTGCGAAGATGTAAAAAACCTTACAGAGTCAAGTACTTGCTGACAGTGCTAAAATTTTACATACTTAAACCTGATTTTATCTTTTTATTTTAGCTTGTTCAGCGAAAGCTTTCTGACTTGATCCATCTGAAATATCACTCTATGCAACGTAGCCCTAATCAAGTAAGGGTGACTTGTTCATATTCTTTGAGTATTTTATCGTTTTGTCTTCACCTCTAGTCCGGATCAAACTTCGTCCCTGTTACTTACGGACTTGTTCTATTGTAAATATGGACTGACATTGAAGTTTTAATGATGGTAATTTCAAGATCAATCTTTGCGGGATTAACCAAGATCTCTTGGGGCAAGGTAATCAAATACTTATTAGGATTGAATGGGTTTGTTTGATGCTTACAACTTCGATTGCTAATTTAAACTTAATTTGTTTATCTTCCATAACTAAAGGTGAAGATTCAAGCGAGGTTTAATTGAACATTATGGAGCTGGTTTTTAAGCAGTGACTTATAAATGAAATTTTCGGGGCCTCGAATTAGGAAAAGTTGAAACATATAAATACCATATGTAGAGACCCTGTGTTTTAATTTCCTAAATTTCCTTAATTTCAGATTTTTGTTTTTGGGAGGAGACTTAGGCTAGAGACCCTGTTTTAAATTTCCTAAATTTTAGGCTTAATTTCAGAGTTTTGCTGGTGAGAGACTTAGCTAAATCGACCAATAGGGTAATCACTGCTACAGTTATCAGCCTTTTAATGAATACATTCTAAGACATCCTTTCAGCATGAATAAATTTAAACATATATAAATATAAGTCAGCAGTAATACGATTTGATGCAGATCAGTAATGAAATTTCATTTTTTATAAGGAACTAATCGAAACATGGGAAAATACCTGGAGTATAGCTGATGATTTTAATGGTGGTTCTTTTCCTGTGATGCTGTGGACAGTTGAACAGTTCACCGAAACAATCAAATCCTCCCAGCCAATCCAGGAACAATCCCAGACCCAAAGGATGTCTCCTCTGCCCCCGTGCCCAGATTTCCAAGAAAAACAGAGACTCCCTCTCAACACAAATCCTTTCTTATCATAATATCACTTGGTAATCAGCCCAAGTTCACCAGACCCCCTTTCCTTCTTCGAATCCACTTTTTTATATAAATTTCTCCACCGCCATACATCCTACCCCACCGCCTCTTCTCCATCAAGATAAGGTCTTCTTAAAGGAAGATACGAATGTCATTTAAAGAGATGTGATTGTTATTAAAGAGGAGGTGTGATCTTTATGGTTATCCAATCTGTTTAGGAGTATACGACTTGACTTTAGAGTACCTTTATGACTAAGGCTTATGTTGGAATATTTAACTTAACTATGTATATATATTTTAATTAAATTAAGTTTATTTTCTATTTTTTTATTAGTCCTTTTCATATAATGTATACTTAATTAATATGAATATTAATCTGGAATCATAATATTAATCTCTAACTCAGGTAATCTTGATATTAGTGGTTAGGTGTACTAGTGTGATGTGTGCGAGATAGGCAGGTGTAGCTATCAAATGCCTATACCGTACACACGCTAATATCATTGTGTATAACTCGGGAACGGGTTGTTACAATACACAACATGTTCTTGTTTCCTGAAGCCCCAAATAGTAATAGAAAGAAAAATCAAGAAAATGAAAAAGGAAAATAAATAAGGGTGGAAAAACAAAGGTCGACGTAACTCACGTATCCACGAGTACTCCCTCGTACATCAGTACACCCAAATATGTGGACATCCCTCATTATTTCCTTCCTTGAACCCATGGAATTTGGCCTTGAGACCCCCATGTCCCCAACCATTCATCATCATTCACATGACACCTATCAAATGAAGGACGTACCAGGGAACTGTCTTTCCCCTTAGGTGTTGGGAACACCTAATAGGGTTGTTTATTAGCCACTCCTACCTAGGGTGGTAACACTATTATGAGCTCAAGCCCCAAATTTGAAAGTGAAACCCACTATGAAGTCTCATTATGCCCTTGATAAACAAGATTGGTTCACTTAGATGCACTAATGAATTATTGTACCTGATGGTGAGGAAGCACATTGGATCCTATGTGTACTTGGCAGGTAGTTTCATCATAGGTTGGGCAACTTAATTGGGGCCCGAGTCCACCATAGGATCATATTAACACCCCCAAGAGACATGGGACTCCAGTCATGTGTAGAGCATCATTTTCATGTTGTGGGCACCCACAAGCTTCAACACCTTCACCAGTCTACTCATTGCCCCACTTTATTAGGAGATGATGCACTTGGACCAGTGTGCCCCAAAGGGCTTAGCAGTGATGACATGGTTTGGAAGTTGATCCAAATCCCAAAGGACGTTTTTCTCACCCTTGAAACATGGGAGGGCAAGCACCATCGTCATATCCCTCACTATTGGAGCATTCCAGGCTATTCTATCATTGGGAGACCCATGAGACAAGTTTCTATGCCCTAAACTGAGTTTGGGGTCCCACATGACGACTTGCATAGAGATTAAGGGCCATCCTTTGTTCATGATTTATGGATCCCTCTCATACATTTTGGCACCAAGAGGACTCAACGTGACCCTCCAACGACCCTACATCAGCATGACATCATCAATTCGGCTAGTATTTGGATGGCTAATTCATAATTTGTAAATATTACTTTGTCAGCATGTGACCAAGGCTTGTATTTTGCACATTTTTATAATGTTAGGGGCCTTATGCTAATAATTTGACCTACTAGGTCTCATATAAATAGAACTCAACTTCATTTGTGATGGATCATCATCACACTTGGGAATTTCGGCCTTCTTGGCAAATTCACACTTTTTCTTTTGATTGGTCATTGGATGTTTTGGATGCATTCTGATATTTGGAGCTGAAATTCGATCTTTCTTGGAGCTATCTCTTGATTTGTGGATGGATATATCATATTGTCATCTTTTAAGTTCCTTTTATTGAAGTTTTTTTCTTGAAAAATGTCTAATGTATGGAATTTTTGCAGCTAGAATAGTGCTATATTTTGCCCTAATTGTTGAAAATTATTTTTGAAAACTATTTGGTTGGAAATTGCATATGTTTCTCATGGCATGACATGTGATGGATGTTCCTAGTGGATGAAATCATTTTTTTCTTCCATAAAACTCCATAAATTTTGTGTGGGTAATTGTTAAGGGTTGGTAGCTAGGGCATCAACTCTTGATCACCTTGAAGATGATTTTGTCAAATCTAGAGAATCTAGGACTCCATAAGCCCAAAGAAGAAGGAACTGGTCCAAGCCATTTGGTGATCCAACCTTCCTCTCTCCATATCTTCTCCTTCCTAAATTTCGACCCCCCCTTTGTTGGACTAGGCTAGGGCATAGAGCGAAATATTCTAAAGAGTGAAAATGTGTATTCTGGGAGCATATACCTTGAGTTTAGGTTCTTGTTTACAAGACCTCAAAGTTTGGTGAGCATCCCTTGGGTTTTCATCCATAAAAACTCTTGCCCTAGGTGTGCCCAAGAAGGGAAACCCTAGTTCACATTCCTTTGAATTGGGGACTTCTTGAGGGTTGCATGAGCTTTTTATTCATTGGAGTAAATCATAAGAATCCCTTTTCTCTCCTTGCCTTGATCTCAGGAGTACCTTTAGCCACACTAATTCACTAAACCCTAGGTCTTGTGTGAGGTTCTTCTAGGTCTCTTAGAGTTAGTGAAATCCCTTTTGAAGTGCCATACTATCACTTAGAGCTTCCCTTGAGAGGACCTACAACATCACCTGGTGCTATTAACCCTAGAATATTGTTAAAATTGGACAACTAGATCCAAACTCCATGTTGTGATGCTCAGATTAAGATGCTAATATTTTTGTTGGATTCCTCTTTCGGAGAGGTGTAAAATCCATATAAAATATATCTTAATCTGATGAGCAGAACATTTATTTTGAATTTATTATTTATAATAAATTATATGTGCAGGTCGGCCTTAATGTTTTGCACCCCCAGCAAATGTGTCACACACCTCAATGATGTATATAAATACAGTCAAACTTGGAGAGCATTTACACACCAACTCATCACACATCTTCTTCTCTTCTCTGATTTAGTACGAGCTCCTTGGAGGACGATTTCAGCTCACACGTGGGAGGAAGGACGAATCTGTACAGCCAAGAGGAAGGACGAAATTACTGCAGCTAGGGTTTCCAAGGAAGTTTGACCAGCATTGACTTTGGTCGACGCATGGTCCAAAAGGGCTGAAATTTGTTAGAGACTTCGATTTTAGGAGGCCATACACATTGGCACAAAAACCGAGGTCAAAAGGTTGACTGAACTTGGAGCTGCGTTGACTTTTATGTTGCTGCCCTGCGTTGACTTTTCTGGACAGCGTTGAGTTTTCTGGAGTTGACTTGTGTTGACTCGGTGACTGATTTGAGGATTGTTGTGACACATTCTGGGTTGGCTGATCAAGGAGACTTTGCTGGTTGAAGCATCACAGTGACCTTGTGCTGTCACATTATTCATTTTTAAGTTTGTCTTCCTATAGATCCTTTGATATGTTCTATCGGCCATTTTACTTATTTATTTGGGTGATTCTTTGTAATAAAAGTAAGTTGCATCAAGCATAGAACATCTACAAAAATTTACAAATATCTATCAAATGTGATCATTTATCTTACCAGAAGTCCTCCCATCAGTGAAAGTCCGTAAAAAGCAGGCAACACTAGCTATGGTGACAGTGAGCCATTGTCCCATTGTTATCGCTTGGTCTAGCTCTTTGTCCTATAGGTTTCCCTTCCTTAGGGCCTGCTAGATTGCATGGAAACAAGCCCCAGTAAAGGCATAACAGGTCATGGCTGTGGAACCACCTAACAATCACATCACAAAGTCTAGCAAGCAACAATTCATTGGTACAATAATAATTTTTGCATATAAGTAGACCAAGATTGAACATATAGGCCTATTTGACACTTCAAACAAGGCTTCCTTCCAAATTTGGGGCTTTGAACTCATAATGTTGTTTCCTCCCTAGGTAGGAGTGGCTAAAGGACAACCCTATTAAGTGTTTCTAGCCCCCAAGGGCAAGTGACATCTCCTCAATCCACCCTTAAGTCAATAGGTTTTATGTGAACAATGATGGTAATGGAGGGGAGAAGACTTCATGGCCAAGTGACATGGTCAAAGGTACCAACATGATGGGGATCCACATCTTGAGTGTATAGTTGTGAGGAGGGAGCAATTGTGGATGCATGAGTAGCCAACCCGGGCTTTTTTTTTCCATCCCTCTTCTGTGCCTTTTACTTCTTGATTTTTTTTTGTATTATTGCTTGTAGCTCAAAGGGTTAGAGCTTGTTTTGTATGGTGTATAGTAGTTGTATTACCCCTGAATGATGAATGACGAGGCAACTCATTGCCCATTGGGGTTGGGGCATGCAAGGTTTCTTTTCATGATGTATAGGAGCAATATGGTGCTTAAGAACTAGGCAACGGCCATAATGGGTGAGGTAGAAATCATGCTAGGATTTTGCCCACGTGCTAATATGTCCTGCCATCTATTGCATTTTGATATTCTTTTGATTTTTCTTTTGTGGCCATTATTTTCTCTTTCCTTTTCTCTTAGCTGCATCAACCTCCCAAGGCCAAGTTATGGGCCCTACCTACGTATGAGTATGTATGGGTGCCAAATCCCAGAGAGCAAATGATCAGTTGAACCTAAAGAATGGAGGTGGAATATAGGGCTCGTAATGTAAGATGGAAAGTGGTAAGTATGGAATCTGAATAGATAGAACCTATTATCTCTATCAAGGCTTCCTAAGTAGTTATTGAGATTTTGAGTGTTGGGGTAGCTTCGGATGTGCTCTAACTCCAAAAATTTGTGGAGGGACTAGAGTACATGAGATCTCCAAGGCCCAAAAAGGGATTTGAGAAATTCCTTCCAGTTTAAGAGAAAATTAATTAATTAATATTTTAATTAAGGACCCTAAGTCTAACTTAGGAAAATTAAAATATTAAAAGTAATTAATTTAAACATGTGATGGAAATGACTTCAGTCACACCTATCAAGCTTTCTTTTAATCTTATCCCTCGAATCAAGATTAGATCACAGTCGTTGGTTTCCTAACGAGAAAAGTATAAAGGAAAGGCCTGGCGTAAGTTGGAGGACACACACAGTGGCAAAGCATTGAGACTAAGCTGGAATCCTAGGGCGTGGTTTTCTAAGAGTTTCTAGAAGTGTTTTAGCTGCAGCGAGGGGTAGTATTGGCTAAGGGGATGATCTGATCCTAGAGCCAAGAGGTAGAGGAAGCAACAGTCAGGGTAGCGCAAAGGGAGCAGTAGCTACGCAGTGCAGAGAGCTTCAATGCTACGTAGGTGCTGTTAACACTCCACCAGATCTCCGAAGGCTGAGAAGGAGACCAACAAAGGTAACCACAAACCACTTTGACATAGTAGCTAGCCCTACTAGGCTGAGAGGGCTCTCTCAATGAGATTCATAGCCAATATGACTAGATCATGGAGATTTTAGGCTAGATATGTAGATTAGGGTTTGATTTGATTTGGATTTTTGTGCTGGATGAAATTGGACTTTTAGAAGCTAGGGAATGAAGGGGAAAGGTAGGAAAGCTCAAATGACCAAATAGGATGTATTATTATGGTGTAGGATGAAAAGAAAGATCAAGAAAAAACATATAAGTATGAATTCATTCCTTAAGAAGGAATTAAACACACCATCATCATTTCATCAAAACAGGGCATGCGTTACTCATGAATCCTGCTTAAAGAATTGTAAATACAATGAGTGAAAGCAATAGATATGTAATGAAATGATAAAGTATTCAATGGAGTGACTTACTGAAAAGAAACATAGCCATACAAGCTCACCACATGAATCCCTAAATTTAAGCTAAAACTTTTCTTTGTATTCACTGTATTACTTAGCCAAAATAGAATACACTAGTTCAATGTCCAATGTTCCAACCCTTGGAAATGACTAAAAAAGGCCTCATATAGCTACTTAGGTTGAAATTCTCCCTTGGAGGTCGAATTTGCCAGCAAGAAAGTCAAATACATGCATCTATCTAAAGTCAGCTACACCCTAGGGAGGTTGCACAACAAATTCCTCCTTTTCCTAACCACCAGAGACATATCCTCAAAGCAATAAACGGAGGATAAGACACCTATTCAACTCCATTTTTACCATTTACATTTACATTTTGACTTTTTACATTCATCCACATTCATATTTTCACTTTTACAGAAGTCAAACTAGGAATTGTCAAAAATTACATAGTGAAAATTTAATTAAAATCTCATAAAACTGGAAAAAGCGCAACGGCTTGTTGGAGGCCACTTTAGGCACCTTCCTGAAGTCAAAATTGAAATCTGAGAGAATGGTAAACTAGCCCTGTCTGTCTAGTTTCCATAGCATCTTGAATTTTTCAAACTTACCCATGGGAAGGCCTTCAAAAACTCATTCTCCCAAGAATGGTCAAAAAACGTAGCATGGCCTCAAAAACCAAGGCAGAAAGGTGCTTTTTAGGTGGTTTTTTACCATTTTCTCACTATAAAAGCTAATGACTTGGGCTGCTAGGTGTCAAAAGTTGATGTAGGAGTTGTTGACCGCATCCCATCAAACTTATAGCAGTACACCCCATTTTCAAATGGGATTCGTCATGTTCGACGATAGGTTTACCATTCGGTTTAGTCATCCAGATGTCATCGCCGATCAACGATTTTATAATGATGTAAACCCATTGCATTTTATGATGTAAATGATCTATGTAAATCGTCCATATGTAACCTAGGTAAGCCTAGTATGTTGTTGATGACTTCCATTCTAGGAGGTTTTTTGGCTCACTGATTCACGAAAGTGATCGGCAGAGTTTTTCCCTCCAGCCTCACCCCAAAGCTAGGGGGGAATTTGTCATCAGCATGCTAAGTGAGTCCTAGTGTTTTTTATCGAGTCCTTGTAAAAGTAGTTTGAACTACTTGGTCTACTAGATCATATGTTGAGTCGCAGAACTGGGAATTTATTTGAGGGTCTATACAAATGGGTTTTCCCCCCTTCATGTATGTAAAAGTATTATCTCATGTAAAGGAGGGTTGGAAAAATAATTAAAATCCCCTCTCAGTCAATTAATTAAATTTTATGGTCAATTAATTTAAAAAAATCTTAAACCAGAAATTTAATTAATTTAGGGTCCTAAGTTAGGATTAAATCTTTAAAGGCAAAATTTGTGGGTCCTTGAAAAATGATTTTGAAAGCCCCAGGCAAAGGGATATTGAGAATTTTAAGAAATTTTGGACCTTTGGGCCTTGGTGGTTAAGTCAAATTCAAAATTTTGGGGTAACTAACTCAAAAATAATATTTTTAAGTTAATTAAAATTGAATTAAATGATAAATTCGTTTTTTCCCCAACATTTTAATTTCAACGCTCCGGATTAAAAAATGATTAAATCTTTTGGACGAATGAGATTATTTTGACAAGGATCATCCAAACTAGTCGTTGGAGATTTTATCCTATAAATTTAGAGGTCTTTGTCAGTCTTTCAGGCATCCAATCTTTGAATCATGCACTTGTTCTTGGAAGCTCTTGTAATTTTTTGATGAATAAAGCATAAAGACTTTGGGTTACAAACTTTGGTGTTCCTTTTCCAGATCTATGGGGTGATATTGTCTCTAAACTCTGCTACTTCTATTGGCATTTGATGGTTGATGGCCTTTATGGATTTATACGCATATGAGTATCTTAGTAATATTTAGGTTTATAAAATAACATTCTGATTTTTCTGCAAAAGTCTCATGTTGTTTTCTTAAATCTCTATCGATCTAAGATCTGGATCTAAGTGTGCAGAGAAATTTTTTTTTTAAGATTGGGCGTCTGGAGAAGTCTTCGGTTGGACCAACCGACTCTCAATAAGCATAAATCTGATAAGCTCTTTATTTGTTAAATTCCGGGTCTATCTTACGATATTTGTGATTTTGCAGGGTTTCGAAGGCTTGTGCCTCTCACTTAAACTTTAAATCTCTGAAAAATTGTGCTAAAACTGATTCAGATCTGACCATGAGGGTTTTGAAATTGTAAATTAGTTGTAAATTTGTAAATTGTTCAAGATTGTTAGGGTTTAATCATCAAAATTGGCGTGTGTGTCTTCAGATCTGGCTGTCTTTGCAGGTTACAGGTTCAAATTGGAAAATTTTTTTTAGATCTGAGGCAGATCTGGCCTCCAAAGGCCAGATCTGGCCTCAGAACCCCCACTGTGGGCAAATCTGGGCGTTATTTTTTAAAGGAGCATGAAATCTGGGCATAATTGAAGAAATTTTAAAATTTTGCTGGAGATTCAAAAATATTGGGTTCATATCTTCTGATTTCCATCCAATCCCATCGATTTCCATTTGGCCTTCATTCCATCGCTCAAAGCTTCATCTGCATTCAGCCTCTCCCTTACGTCCAGCATTCTCCATTGATTTCCCGCACTGTCTTTAATTCTCCACACCAAGCCCAATTAACATGCATTAAAACGTCCATTCCATCTGCAGTCACCTTCCATCTCTGTTTTCGATTTCATTTTTCCCTTTCTCTGCGTCCCTCCTCAAAGCACAGAAATTACCTTTCCGCTGCACCCATCTTTCATTTCTGTCCGCCTTTCCTGTCAGTTGCTCTCTCCTTCGCGTCCAGCCTCACCTGCAGACCAAGAAAACGACAAACGCAAACAAATAAAAGTCGAACCCTCGTCCTTCCATTGTCAAGCCATCCTCCGCCCGTCGACCTGCACAGAAAACGAAAGCATAAAAACTGAAACACATATGCGTTGATTTTTTTTAGTCCGATGGTTCAGTTGCGGTGTATATATTTCCAATTCGATTTCTGATTAGTTTTAGCGTTAAGTTTCACATTTTATTTCTTAGACTTTCGACTTTATTTGAACTCGATTTTAGTTTGTAGATTCTATGTGTTAAATGTTATTTTTTTAGTTTTAGTTTTAAATTTCATTAGCGTTAGATTTAAATTTTTGTCTTTAATCTTAACGTTAGAGTTTAGGTCTTAAATTTTAATTTAACTTAGATTTTAGTTTAGAGATCTAACTTTTAATGTTTTATTTTTAGTTTAATTTTAGTATAGATTTTAACTTAGTCATCTTTTTTTATATTTGTTAGTTAATTGTTTTAATTTTTTTTAGTTTAGTTCTAAATTAGTTAGATTTTAGATTTAATTAGATTTTAACTTTTATTTTATTTTAGGGCTTTTATTTAGATTTAAATTTGTTTTAAATTCAAAAAAATAAATAAAATAAATAAATAAAAAATAATAATAAATTTTTCAAAAAATTCTAAAAAGGATTTAAAAAATACAAAAATATAAAAAAATTTCGAATTTTTCTATGGTCAACTGAGCCTTAAAATTTTTATCTAAGTTTGACTGTGGATCATATTAATTTTCGAGCTGCGTTATAATTGGAATATCTATTTTTCGGAAAGCTGGCATTTTCATTATTCATGGTTGTGGTGTTTTTTAATTGAATATCATTGATCAATCGTGTTTCCATAAGCAGCAGTTAGTCATCATTTACTGGTTTATAATTGTATAACGGGATCTTGTTTGACTCCATAAGGCACTGGTCTCTAACGTGAAATCTAATCTAGATCTGTGAAATCCTGTTAATTTCATCTTGTATTTGGTGTTCTAGCTGTGTCTCCTGGATTTATCCTTCATTTTAAATAGGGTCTACCTCCCTTAGCCTGCAAGGAGATAGCTTAAAGAGAGAGATTGGGGATAAGAGTGACAGCCCCCAGTCTGAACCGTTGTCGCGGTGCCCTGAACAATCTGTGCGACAACATTTTTTGGCGCCGTTGCCGGGGATAGAGTTTTTCTGTACTTGGCCTTAACGACATTTTATAATCTTCTGATCTTTCATCGCCATTCATTACCCTGTCGCAAGGGATCACATTTTCTGGTGTCTTTCATCTCTGCATATTTTTATCGTCTTATCTTTCATCATCGCATCTTTAGCACCTGGACATTTCGGTTGGCTTCTTGTTTGGGTGGCGACTCCACTTATTCATCTTTTTACTCCCAGACAAGAATCCCCCCGTGATATCCATCTGCTAGCTCTCGATTTTTTCCTCTGTTTTAGAATTAGTTTCATGTTCAAGTGGCGACTCCAACTCTTTCATTTCTTACAAGAGTTCCTGCCAAGAAGTTCGCTTCTTGAGGACCTTTTGACTATTCTTGAACACGGATCTGTTTCTAAAATCTTAAAAACGATATCATGGATGTTTTTGCCCCGTGTAATTTTGCTAATATTCAGGGTTATCCTCATGATCTCCCTGAAATGGATAAATTACCTATCTTTCAAGGAAATGATGCAGTTAGTGTTAAATCTCATTTGTTTGCTTTCACTAGCTGGTGGAATAGATTTGCAGTTGCAAAAAATAATTTTGATGATGTAAAGATGAAAACTTTTGTTCTTACTTTTGGCGAAGATGTTGCTGATTGGTTCATGGAAAAACCGGATAATTCATTCAATACTTTTGAATCCATTGTAACTGCTTTTAAGGAAAAGTATGGTGATAAAAGGGAAGATCGGCATTTGGTAATAGAGATCAGTACCATAAAAAAGAAAGAAAATGAAACGATTGAAGAATTTAACAGGAGATTTAATGGTATTCTTAGAGAAATATCTCAAACTCATAAACCTCCTGATGGTTCTCTTCTGAATTTTTACATTGATGCTTTTGATTCTGATACTGCATATGAGTTAAGACGGGCTAAAACTGCAAATTATAAGGCTTGTCAATCTTTAGCTGAGGAGATTGAAAAAGATAAAAGGGCATCTGGAATGTCTGAAATTCCAGATTTTGATAGATCTTTGACAGATTCTAAGTTGAAAGAACCTCTAGAAGATGATGATGACCCTATGAAAAGGTTAATGCAGAAACTTGAAAGCATAGAGCTTAATCATGCTAAGGAAATAAGTGTCTTACAGGCTAAGTTAGTCCAAATTGAAAGGGCTCAAATGCAGAATTCCCAACCTAGAAATAATAATGCTTTGCAGAAAAGAGACCTATCTTATGAGCAGAGACCGACAAATCAATTTGAGTTTGCAAATCATGTGGATGAAGTTCCTCCTTATTGTAGAGCCTGTAATGATCTTCATGAAGAGGCTACTTGTCCCGTTATCAAAAGGATCATAGCTAGTAGAATGGCAAGGGCAAGATATCAAATTAATGTTGTTGGTAAGGACTATCACATGCATATAGAAGATCATGAAAGTCAGGTTAAGGAACCAGCTCAAATGATTAAGGATGTGCAACCCAATCATATGCAAATAATTCAAAACATGGAAGCTAACCAAATCAGTCTTCAAAATAAGATAACTTCCATGGAAGAAAGTCATGCACATGAAATAAATGTCATGGAAAACAGGTTGAAGATAATGGAAGTTAATCATTCTAATCAGATGTCCATTATACAGAGTTATATGATTGCAATGGAAGCAAGACACACCCGGGAAATGACTGCCGTGAAGGAAGATCACTTGTTGGAAATGACTGCTATGAAGGAAAATCACTTATTGGAGATGAATACCATGAAGGAAAATCACTTGTTGGAAATGAATACCATACACGAAAGGTTGGAAAAAATGGAAAAATTACATACACAAAAGTTTCAGCCGAAATTTGATTATGAAGATTCATCAACAGATCATGAGACTTCTTGTCTGCTAAAGCCATTCTCATCTCATCACACGGAGGATTTCACTATGGTTTCAAAGGACGTTGAGAGAGACCAAGCTTATGTGTCACCATTGACAGATTATATCCAGAATAATATTGGTCACGATCCAGGTTCTTCAGATTTTTTGTACAAACATCTTCAAGATGAGGACAAGGAGTCTACAGTGGTCTCATTGCTAACATCGCAACCCACTCAGAAGAAGAGAAAGAAGCAGAAAATAAGTAAGTGGTTTGATTCGTCTGATGGTCGAGAGCAGCGTGACATTCATATAAGACAGAGTCCTACGATTAGCAAGATTGGACATGGCACATCTGAAAAGCAACCAACAGACTTGCCTGAAAGTAGGCAAATGCTCAGCATACACTATATTGAGCACATCTGATGCCACAGGGCATCCTCTGTATCGTATTTCTAACTCTACTCCTTGTTATTTCAGCATTTCATTTTGCAGTTAGAGTAGATTTATTTTCATGTTAAGTAGAATAATAAATAAAAGAAGAGCTTCTATTTTTCATGAGCTTAATGTTATATGATGATATTTGGATGGACGCTACTTATGTAATCTTGTGTGTTGCTTGGATGCAGATTCTGGATTCTCACATTCCTTCAATGAAGCAACGTGTCCCCAAGTAGAGCCAGATGTTGACCACACTTTGTCAACTACCCCATAGCAGTACACCCCCATTTTTTCAAATGGGATTCGTCATATTCGACGTGGTTGCACCATTCAGATTCCGTCATCCAGATGTCATTGCCGATCGACAGTTTTTATAATGATGTAAACCCATTCTGCATTTTATGATGTAAATGATCTAAGTAAGACCGTCCATGTATGTAACAACCTAGGTAAGCCTAGTATGTTGTTGATGACTTCCATCCTAGGAGGTTTTTTGTCTCACTGATTCACGAAAGTGATCGGCAGAGTTTTTCCCTCCAGCCTCACCCCAAAGCTAAGGTGGATTTTGTCATCAGCATGCTAAGTGAGTCCTAGTGTTCTATCGAGTCCTTGTAAAAGTAGTTTGAACTACTTGGTCTACTAGATCATATGTTGAGTCGCAGAACTGGGTATTTATTTGAGGGTCTATACAAACGGGTGTTCCCCCTTTATGTATGTAAATGTATTATCTCATGTAAAAGAGGGTTGGAAAAAATAATTATAATCCCCTCTTGGTCAATTAATTAAATTTTCTGGTCAATTAATTAATAAAATCCTAAACCAGAAATTTAATTAATTTAGGGTCCTAAATTAGGATTAAATCTTTAAAGGCAAAATTTGTTGGTCCTTGGAAAATGATTTTGACAGCCCCAGGCCAAGGGAATATTGAAAATTTTAAGAAATATTGGACCCTTGGGACCTGGTGGTTAAGTCAAGGTCAAAATTTTGGGGTAATTAACTTAAAAATAATATTTTTAAGTTAATTAAAATTGAATTAAATGATAAATTCGTTTTTTCCCCAAAATTTTAATTTCAACGTTCCGGATTAAAAGATAATTAAATCTTTTGGACGGTTGAGATTATTTTGACGAGGATCATCCAAACTAGCCGTTAGAGATCTGATCCTATAAATTTAGAGGTCTTTGTCATTCTTGAGTCATCCGATCTCAGAATCGTGCACTTGCTCTTAGAAGCTCTTGTAAACTTTTTTTTTTGAGGAATAAAGCTAAAGACTTTGGGGTTACAAATCTGGATGTTCCTTCTCAGATCTATGTGGTGAATTGTCTCTAAACTCTGCTATTTGGTTTCTTGCATTTTATGGTTGATGGCCTTTATGGATTAATCTGCATATAGGTATCTTATACAGTTTTCTGGGTTTATAAAATAACATTCTGATTTTTCTGCAAAAGTCTCATGTTGTTTTCTTAAATCTCTATCGATCTAAGATCTGGATCTAAGTGTGCAGGGAATTTTTTTTACAATTGGGCGTCTGGGGAAGTCTTCGGTTGGACCAGCCGACTCTCAATAAGCATAAATCTGATAAGCTCTTTATTTGTTAAATTTCGGGTCTATCTTACGATATTTGTGATTTTGCAGGGTTTCGATGCAGGGTTTCGAGGCTTGTGCCTCTCACTTGGATGCACCCAAACTTCTAAATGCGAAAAAATTGTGCTAAAGGCGGTCGGATACGACCATGAGGGTTTTGAAATTGTAAATTAGTTGTAAATTTGTAAATTGTTCAAGATTGTTAGGGTTTAATCATCCAAATTAGGCAGTGTGTCTTAGATCTGGCTGTCTTTGCGGGTTACGGAGTTCAAATTGGAAAATTTTTTAGATGCGAGCGGATACGGCCTCAGTGAATACGAGCTCAGCTTGTGGGCAAATCTGGGCGTTATTTTTTAAAGGAGCATGAAATCTGGGCATAATTGAAGAAATTTTAAAATTTTGCTGGAGATTCAAAAATATTGGGTTCATATCTTCTGATTTCCATCCAATCCCATCGATTTCCATTTGGCCTTCATTCCATCGCTCAAAGCTCCATCTGCATTCAGCCTCTCCCTTACGTCCAGCATTCTCCATTGATTTCCCGCACTGTCTTTAATTCTCCACACCAAGCCCAATTGACCTGCACTAAAGCGTCATTCCATCTGCCGGTCACCTTCCATTTCTTGTTTTAGGTTCATTTTTCCCTTTCTGCGTCCCTCCTCAAAGCTTCGCAAGAAATTACTTTCTTGTTGCACCATCTTTCATTTACACATCCGCCTTTCATCGGTTGCTCTCTCCTTCGCGTCCGGCCTCACACCAGGACCAAGAAAACGACAAACGCAAACAAATAAAAGTCGAACCCTCGTCCTTCCATTGTCGAGCCATCCTCACTTGGAAGTCGACACACGAACGAAAACATAAAAAGCGTTTGAAACACATGTGCGTTGATTTTTAGTCCGATGGTTCAGTTGCGGTGTATATATTTCCAATTCGATTTCTGATTAGTTTTAGCGTTAAGTTTCACATTTTATTTCTTAGACTTTCGACTTTATTTGAACTCGATTTTAGTTTGTAGATTCTATGTGTTAAATGTTATTTTTTTAGTTTTAGTTTTAAATTTCCTTAGCGTTAGATTTAAATTTTTGTCTTTAATCTTAACGTTAGAGTTTAGGTCTTAAATTTTAATTTAACTTAGATTTTAGTTTAGAGATCTAACTTTTAATGTTTTATTTTTAGTTTAATTTTAGTATAGATTTTAACTTAGTCATCTTTTTTTATATTTGTTAGTTAATTGTTTTAATTTTTTTTAGTTTAGTTCTAAATTAGTTAGATTTTAGATTTAATTAGATTTTAACTTTTATTTTATTTTAGGGCTTTTATTTAGATTTAAATTTGTTTTAAATTCAAAAAAATAAATAAAATAAATAAATAAAAAATAATAATAAATTTTTCAAAAAATTCTAAAAAAGATTTAAAAAATACAAAAATATAAAAAAATTTCGAATTTTTCTATGGTCAACTGAGCCTTAAAATTTTTATCTAAGTTTGACTGTGGATCATATTAATTTTCGAGCTGCGTTATAATTGGAATATCTATTTTTCGGAAAGCTGGCATTTTCATTATTCATGGTTGTGGTGTTTTTTAATTGAATATCATTGATCAATCGTGTTTCCATAAGCAGCAGTTAGTCATCATTTACTGGTTTATAATTGTATAACGGGATCTTGTTTGACTCCATAAGGCACTGGTCTCTAAAGTGAAATCTAATCTAGATCTGTGGAATCTCGTTCATTTCATAAGTATTTCATTTCATGTGATGCTTGTAAAATCTTCTCCTTAAGCTTGGAATTCTTATCCAAGAAGATCCAGTCCCGGTAATAGATGACCTCATCCATCACCCTATACCTCTCATCCGATACCACTCCATCAAGTATCTCACATGCAAAATCATCTTTGGAATAATCAACCAAAAGTTGAGCCTTCCAATTTGCGTCCATGCCCCTCAAGGACATCGTTGTAGGTCTCCTGGATAGAGCATTAGCCATTACATTTCTCTTCCCCTTGACATACTCTATGTCAAAGTCATATGCTTGGACTTTTCTCACCCACTTCTGTTGTCTTTCTTGGAGCTGCTTCTGTTCAAGAAAGAATCTAAGGCTATTATGGTTAGTCTTCACCCTGAATTTATTCCCCACCAAGTACTGCCGGAATTTGGCTAATGCATGCATGATAGCCAACATTTCTTTATCATATATGGGGTATAACCTTTCATGAGGAAACAATTTCCTGCTTTCAAAGGCTATAGGGTGCCCTCCTTGCATCAAGACTGCTCCAATCCCTTCACCTGATGCATCACATTCTAGAACAAAAGGTTGAGAAAAATCAAGTAAAACTAATACAGGGCAACTAATCATTACCTCTTTGAGCTTATCAAAAGCCCTCTACACTGTAGGTGTCCAACTGAAAGCTCCCTTCTTGGTCAAGTCTATGAGTGGTGCTGCAAGTTGTGAGAACCATTTTACAAACTTCCGGTAATAAGTACATATGCCTACAAATCCCCAGAGTTCTGTGACATTCCTGGGCTTAGGCCAATCTCTGATAGACCGGATCTTCTCCTCATGCACCCTTACTCCATCCACTCCAATGATGTGACCCAAATAAAGCATCTCTAAGTCCAAACTCACATTTGGAGAGCTTAGAATAGAATTGTTGCTCCTTGAGAAAATGTAAAACGGTCTCAATATGCTGCAAATTCTCTTCCCAAGTGCGGCTATAGATGAGAATATCATCAAATTAAAGCAATACAAACTTCCTCAAATGACCATGGAAGATGTGGTTCATGCAAGATTGAAAAGTTTCCAGGGCAATGGTCAATCCAAAGGGCATCACCAAAAATTTAAAATTCCCATAGTGACACCTGAACGTTGTCTTGGGGATATCTTGATCGCTCACCTTGATTTGATGATACCCATATCTCAAATCAATCTTGGAGAAGTATTTAGATCCCCTCAGCTCATCCATTATCTCATCGATCCTGGGTATGGGGTACCTATTCTTCATGGTCCTCTTGTTCAATGCTCTATAATCAATGCACATCCTCAATGTGCCATCCTTCTTCTTTACCAAGACCACTGAAGAAGCAAAAGGACTGGTACTAGGCTTGATGTGTCCTAGAGCCAACAGCTCTTGGATGGCCCTTTCAATCGCATCCCTATAAGCCTTGGGATGCCTATAAGGAGTGGTGATTACTGCTTGGATCCCTTGCTCCAACTCAATAGTGTGTTCAAACACCCGGTCAGGAGGCCTCCCTGGTGGAATATCTCCAAACACTATAGAATACCGGTCCAAAAGAGCTTGTACATCTAGATGTACTGGTGAATACTTGCCCCCTGCTTCTGATAGATGTATTTCTACTACCCATTCTACACCTCCTCTGCGCAGATCTGCCTCCATCCTATGTGCTGAAAAAATCTGAGGGTGGTATGTGTTTATGCCCTTGATCTTTTGATGCTTACCATTCTGCCCTTCTGTCCATTCCATCTCCAAAGTTTTCCAATCAGTGGTAACTCTCCCAAGAGTGATCAACCACTGGACCCCCAATATGACATTGGTATCTGGAATATCAACCACAAAGAAGTAGTCTATTAAAGTGTAGGTCCCCATGGTGATGGATAGTGCCAGAACATATTTAGCACATTGTATGGTTCTAGCTCCTGGAACCATAACTGAGAAACCCTCAAACTCCTCCATGTGGATCCCTCTCCTTTGTACCAACTGTGCATCAATGAAATTATGAGTAGCTCCACTATAAATCAGCACTGATACTCTTTGCCCCATAATAGTACCTCTTACCCTCAAGGTCAGATATTTTGGGACCCCTCTTAACGCTACAATAGCTCCCCCTCTTGGAGCAAAGTCTTCTACTGATGGTACAGCGTTGGCCTCCTCCCCCTGCTTGGAGAACGTCTCAATATAATGTGTCTTTCCTGCAAAAAATTCATGGTTTGGTACCCATGGCTTCTGATATGCAAGATAAGAGCCTTCCTTCCTCAAGTTCTTCAAGTCATGGTTAATGATTGTCTCCTTTGGCCTTGAATAAGTCTCCTGTTGCAGCAATGTTCTTATTTTGGACAAAGTATGTTGCAACTCTCTAGCTTTCTCCATAGCTTCAAGGAGAGTGGTTGGTTTGGTGGATTTGACCAACCCATGCAATGGTTCAGTCATCCCATAAAAAAACATGCATACCTTCCTACTCGTAGTGAGGTTGGATACCATCACTGAGAGTTTCAAATATTCAGCTATATAATCTTCAAAATCTCCCTCCTGCTTGAGCTTGGTTAACTTGACAAAATGGGCTTCCGAATCTCTTGGATCAAATCTCTCTAATAGCCTCTTGGTAAAGACTGAGTATGAGGTGATGTGATCATTTCCAAGTGTGGTTAACCCATGAAACCACCATTCATGAGCCTCCCCTTCTAAGTGCAGCGCAGCTATCCTAATGGCTTCTATCTCAGAAACCTTGTTGAGCTGGAAATAAGTGTCCAGCTTCTCCACCCAAGCCTTGGTTGTACACTTAGGTGTTCCAACATATGCAGGTAAAAAGAACCTCCCCATACTACGTGGTAGTTCTGCTCCCTGCATGAAACTTCCCCTCTTTGGATGAGAATTAACTCTCCTCCCATCCTTGATCCGGCAAAACTCCTGAAAGCTCAAGTGTTCTTTGAACTTCTGAGATTGGGATTCATATTCTTCAAAATAATTCTTGAGATTTTCCTCCTCATCTTCCTCAGATATAAATTAGGGCATGCTAGAGCATTGTAGTGTAGCAGAATTCCCCCTACCATGTGAAGTTTTGGTGCTTGCCTCATGGCAAAACCCTATAGAATCTCCTTTATGCCTCATCCCCTTGAGGTCTCTTGCAATGTCCTACATGGTCTGAAGTAGGAGTTTCGAAATATCTTTCTCCTCCATACTGTAGATAGATTATCCCCACAATATGAGTCAAGAGAAAAGCTCTGATACCACTGTAATATTCCTTTTTAGGAATTGTTGCACTCTGGACAGTGAAAATGTTGTATTCAGAAAATTGCACTATAAAAACATGAAATAGGACTTGGATCCTCTTATATGTGTTGTATTTGCCTTACATACCAAAGGGCATCAGAAACAAATCATCCTAGCTACATTAAACAGATCTCCCCAGCTCAATATAGCTTAAAAACACCCCAATCCCATGACTTTCAACAACAGAATTTCTGAAGACTGCAATAACGTAATTCACATGAGGGATTCTATAGAAAATGATGAATTAATACTGATATAGAGATTATATTAATCATATAGCCAAGAAATGGATGTTTAACCTCTTTTATACAAGAAAGAAGACAACCCAGCAAGGGTTTCTGGAATTACACAAGTATAAAAGGCAGTACTGCAGAAAATAATGCAGTCTACTGAAACTCTATATTTGATATGACTAAATATAACATGAAAGAGCTGATAAATAGATAAAATGGCCAAAGGCCATCCTTATTAGACTTTCTGGAGAGAAATAGACACCTTCTCCTTAAACACTAGCACAAAATCAAGGGATTCAACCCTGCTACTGCTGCACCTGTAGAAAAGACGCAGTTTCTGGAAGTGACTGCATTGTAGATGTTGATGATTGATTGAAATTAAGTTATATGATGGAAAAATAGCTCAGAACCTTCCCTTTAGATCCCTTAAACAATTTGATCCAAAGAAGAGGATGGAATTCCCGCATGAGAATCCCTTACACTAAACATTGCTGCAACTACAGCTAAACAACTGAAGCATGCAAGTAGTCAAAAGACCAAACATATTGAATACTAAATACTCTCCTTGCTGCTATCCCTTCCTTATTATCCTTGGTGAGCCTCCTCAGCCCTGACCCCACTCATTAATGAGGTGACTTCCTTCAAAAGATTCCTTGTTCAAAACTGCATTGTCCTTACTGGTTTCCCTCCTCATGTAAAAGTGTTGTTGACTTGGTCAACTGGATCTATTCCTCCTACATTGCCTCTCTTTCACACCAAGGTGGCTTTATTTTACTTCTTATGTTGATCCCCTTTCACATTTGGATTGTTTTATTGCCATTTCAGAGATTTAAGGGTCTCCCTATCCCATTTATTCTCCTAGCTGCAAAAATGGAGTAAATATAATATTCCAACTAGCAATGGCTAATTGGGAATATTATAGTTTTCAAGGTAATTCAGAGGTTTTAGCTGTTTAAATCCTCAAATTTGATTTTCAGACTCTGAAATTCAAGGAATTTGGCTTTAAAAAAGCTTGAAATGGAAAACAGGGTTTCCTGGAAAACATTTTCCAACGTTTGGCCTCTTTTTTGGTATTTTTAGGAAGTTTTGGTTTGGTGAATTTCTTAATGAAAAAGCATGTTTCTATTATAGATTGTTTAAAAAATGAATATGCAGGCTTCAATTGTCCGAAAATACCTTTAATTGCAAGTATTCAGCTTTTGAAATGGTTTCTGATACTTTCAGTTGATTTTGAGGACTGTAACAGATTTCCGGAGTGGCGAATAGCTCCTTAATTGGTCTTCAATGGTGGAATTATCGTCTAATTCAGAGTTTCTGAGCATAAAATCGGCAATCAGGGCTTGAAAATTCTTAAGTCAGTTGGGCATCTATTCAGATTTCAAATGCGTAGATCAACTGCAACATAGTTGTATCAAAGGTTTTAACCTTTTAATTTTAATCTCCATAAATGTCATTAATGCAGGTCTAGTCAATGGTGGGAGGCAGTTTCAGGCTTTGAAACGAAACAGGAGAGCGGTTATCACGTGTAGATTGGGCAGTAAGTGGTTTATTCTCAAATGAACGCGATTGAATAAGAAATCGCCACGTCACAGAGGGAGAAATGGGCAATACAACCCATTTCACGTCCATTTTTCATTTGGGCGAACGATTAGTTTTTCCGCGCGATATTAATCTGGGGTTGTTGGATCTGGGACTCGGGCGCGAAGGGTCAAGATCTATTTAAAAGGTGCGACCAAAGGAATGGTAGGACCCGGGGTCTTCATTGGGGCTGGCGGTAAAAACCTTTATAAAATATACATTTGCTTAAAGGTTTTATATACATAAAAAAGGTTTTATGTATATGGGCGAGGTATAGGCATAGTTTAAAATATATCATGGGTCAACAATATAAAGCGTGAGGTTTTATATAACATGGCGGGATATGGATAGGAGCGGGGTTAATGTTTACTTAAAACAAACCTTAGTTTAATTTTAATCAAACATTGGATTATAATTTTATACGGGGAAGGATTAATATATACATTGCAAAGGCGTTATTATATAGTATTAAATATTTGTGAATGTTTTAATAAATATAGGGGGCGGGATATTTATTTAAAGTTAGTTTCAGACCAAAGGGCATTTTATTTGGGTTTTAATTTAACATGTGTGTAATAGCTTTGGTCTAAAATCTTTATAATAGTGGGTTTTGGGGGTATTTATATATCGGGAATTAAATAAGTAGGATAAGGTATTATTTAAGGATTTAATAAAATAGGTTAAAGTTAATATGAAAGGGGGATGGAGTGTACACAAAAATACTAAATCACTAAGTAAAATGTAAAAGTAAAGCAAAGCTTGTCTTTTTATCATGTCACCAATACTTAGGATAAAGTAGTTTTGAGTTATATGTTTCTGAATAAATGGAAGTTAATTAGATGGGTTTATATGTTTCATTAAGTAAGAATGAGTCTTTACTTATGAAAGGAGTTATAATGTATGAATGAGAGATGAAATAATGATGAATGGGGATTAAACATAAGAACTCAATATTTTCGACTAGCCAGTCATCGAGCCTTGGGTTCGGTCCCAACAACAGTCAGAGAAATGCTTTGAGCCTATTTGACTAATAGTTTAGAATACTGAATACTTATAGGGGAGGGGAAATTAGTGATTTTGCCCGATGATGAATATTACATGCTTTCTTCCACTTCTTTCTACGTACCCAACATTACTCTAACATTTTTTCTTCCTTTTGGCAGGTGCATTTAGGCTTGCAACCTTGAAACATTTATTCTTTTAAAGCAATAAAACTATTTAAATCTAGCTTATTTCATCCAAGACCTTAGATTAAAATGTTGAGCTCCTCATTATTCACTACCTATCTACTGATTTACTAGGATTAAACTGTCTGAAAAATCTTTATTCACTATCTAAAACATAAAATTGAAAACATGACAAGTTAAGATTAAACAGTTTAAATTATCATGGATTATGGCATTTATTGACAATCTACCATAATTATTTATTTTGCAAAAAAGTAGAAGTAGTGGCATTTGGACTTGCTCACTTTCAGGTTTTATTTTCATCTTTTTTCTTTTGGGGTCTATATTTTCTATGTCCTTTGATCTTCTTCTTTTAGGACTTTTTCACCCTCTTTTTGATTTTTTTATTATTTTTCTTTTTCTTTTATTTTTTATTTTTTTCAAAATATGGGAAAACAACTTGCAGAAAGCAAGGTATGTACATATTTTACAAGACTATCAAAAGTCAATTCAAAATTATGAATCCTATATTTATAGGACCCTAACAGATCCTTTCATTTCAAATAGTAGAAATGTTGGTCAGCAAGCAGATAAGTGTTTACAAGATTTCAAGTTCAGTAATAGTTTCAAGTGGTAATATGCTCCTTTGGGAGTCATAAGTAAACTAAGAGTCAAATTCCAATTGACCCCTTACGTTCATGAGTCAAAACCAGAGATTGAAAAGTATTCCAACCAGTCAGAGTGGTTGGAAAATACTTTACAAGAGATGGAGAAGCAGGTTTATACTAGTTCCATCCTGCATACTCTAGCCCCACAAGACATGAACTCAAAGAGGACAAGAGAGGAAGGCTCTTATTCTGCAGAGACTACTTTTGACACCAAATTCAAGTTAATGTACAGGAAAAAGGTAAAAATAAACCCAGTGATTGAACATGAAGAAATAGTGGATACAGTTGAAGTTATTGAGATAGATATAATTGTTAGAGATAATGTACCTCCAACAGTTTCAGAAGAAACACATCAGTGATCAACCTCTAGTGCTCATATCATTCAGAAACAGCATAGTGTAGAGGTTTCATTATCAAGCAAACCAATGGATAAAGAGACAGATATAATGGAGAAGTAAAAACAAATCAAATTGAAGAATGAAGCATTGAAAGCTATGACTTATGCCCAATATTGGAAATAAACTCATAGTGAACAGAACATGTTACTTTTATCCTTTGATTACAAAACTAGGAAGATGAAAATGACCTTTTTACAGCCAACAGTGCGGGCTCAAAAATCATCAGCAGATTACAAGGAAACAACCTTTGAAGTTATGGCTAAATAAGTACATCCAATAGATCAAATTGAGTTTCATAAAAAAGAAGGAGAAATGATCTACTCCACTATGACAAACAAGGCTTCGAGTGTCCAAAAAATACAAAATTCTCTAGAAAATATCAGGGCATATTTAAAACTAGAGAAGGCCTCTTCACAAGCCAAGGATAATAGAATAAAATCACTTGAAGAGTTAGTCATGGAGGTTGGATATGATCCAAAGAACATCAAATCAGCTGAAGAGATTATCAAGAAGAAGAATGCAAACATAGTTGGATTGAAGAAGTAGCTGAAATTACCTACAACAGAACATCCACGAACTAAATAAATTTTGGAGAATGAAAGTCAGAAAAATGAAATGATGAATCTCATCATTTAGTTGACAGCTCAATTGAAAGAGATGGAGAATGAAATGGACAAATTAGTGCAAGAAAAGAAGGCCAGCATGGAAGCAGTTATTGTTACTGTCATTCCCATTTCTTCAACCTCAGCTTCAGTGGCTTCAACAGTTCCAACTACTACAACAGTTCTAGCTACTACAGCAGTTCCAGTGACAACAGAAGTTTTAGCAACACCAGCTACTACACTAGCAAAAACATCAGCCCATCCCAATGATGAGGCAAGTAAAATGATTAAAGTCATGCAAGACATGTCAATCCAAACAACTGAGATTAATAGACTTAAAGAACAAGTAAAAAGTCTTGAATATGAAAAGAAATTGGTACAAATGATGCATAAGGCTGAAATACAGAAGTCAAACAAATTGACTAACAGGATACAGAAGTTACAAAAGGAATTAACATTGGCAGAATATTTGGCCCAAGCAAAGCAAAAACTATGGGCCAATATCATTAACTCTGTTAATGATATTTGACCTTCTATCCAAGTCATATTTGAGCAAAAATATTTGATAAAAGAAGCACGTGAAGCTATTCAAAAATTCAAAGAAGAACTTGGAAAGAAACCAGAGGAGGCCACTGAGATAATTAAGTTTTTCAATTCTAAAAACAAGCATGAGTTAGAAGAAATTGGGATAAGAGACCGAACATAAACAATCTTAGAGGTAAAAAAGGTAATTTCCAAGAGAAACCTGATGACACAGCTTGAAGATAAGTGTCAAACTATGGAGCTAGCAGTAAACAGATTCATGAACAAATTTGATGTTTTGAGACAAAAAGGCCTACCTAATCCATTAGTGATCAATGATAGACTAATGAGGCATGAGGATTATGAAAAAAAGATCAGAAAAGTGGCTAAAGAACATTCCAACAATTCCTCTTTGAAAGGAATTCCTTCAGGCAAAGTACTCTTTCAATTTTTTGAAAATCTCTTTTACCTCCAGCATGAGGTAAATCATCTCTTTGTAAACAAGCCTACATTTACCAAGTACATTGAAGCAGATGAGATTTATAGGAAAATGGTAAAAATTTAACTTCCAGATGAAGAGGCTTGGGAAAAATTGTATGATTTATTGTGACAGCTAAAAGAGAGACAGGGTTAAAGGTGAAAACAGAGTAGGCAAACAGAGTAGTAAGGTAAAAGAAGAATTCATAGATTAAAGATAAAAGACAGAGTTTAAAGACAAATCAGATGACAAGGCAGCGTGAAAGACAAGCAGCGTGAAAGCCAGCCAGCGTAAAGGACAGCAAAATATCAGAGAAACAAACAAATCCAATAAACAGGGACAACTTTCATTTAGTTACATAGGTGTCTCTATCTTCTTGCATGAAGATATTTTATTTTCCTTGAATAAATCCTAATTAGTTAACAGGATATTTTGTATTAAGTTTTTTTATAAATACTTCAGCAATTCGAAGTATTGAGTGTGGATTCCTGAACATTTCTATAGTTGTAATTGATCTAAATGCCTGAGCGTTTATTGTACCATTTTCAAGTAAACAGACAAGACAAGTAATAAATGCATTGCATTACAGGATTCATGTGTTGAGCTACTTCAGTGAAGTATATTTCAATTGTTCATTGTTTTTTTCTTAAGTATTCCATAAACTTACATGGTTTTCCAAATTTAAATGTAATAATAGGAATAGTATTGCAGAATTTGTTTAAATACACCATGTTCTAAACTGTTATTCATTTTATTTTTTTCCTCTAATATCTGGATCTGAGAATCCTTAATTTCTCTCCCGTCCCGATTGACCTCTTTCACCTTCCTTCATCATCTGGTTTAAGGAATCCTTAACTGCTCCTTGATCCCAATTGAAAACCACTTCACCATTCAGCCTTTAAGATATGATTTTGTTCAGCTACCCTACCCTGTAAACACTTCCTTTGTGACTTGATTATGTCCTATTTTCTTGATATTTTGACTTCATAGCCCAATGGAAAAGTAGAAAAGAAAATTCTCCTTCTAAATCAGTAATTCCACCAAAAAAATCAAAAATCAAACCAAATCAATCTTATATAACTAGCCTAAAATCAATTAAAACAACAAAGTTAAATCATAAAGAGAGAGTCCTCTCTAAGCATTAGGAAGGCTAGATCCTAATCTCCAAAAGTGGTTGATAGTTACCTCTAATATTTCTTTAACACTCATAACAACCCTGGGAAATTTTGGAGAGATAACACCGGGTACCCCATGATAAATCCTACACAAAAATTTCTATCCCTAGTAAAGAAAAGAAAACAGTATGTGAAAACAGAAGAATGAAAAATTACATGAGGGAAGCACTTCACCAGAGAACATAACACAAGAATCTGGAAAATAGCATAATCCTTCATTCATCCAAAAGAGAGTGCTTATAACCAAATGCATCTATTACAATGGGTTTTTCCCTTATGAGCCCCCTTTTTACACTGCCAAGCATACAGTATTTATAGAGAACTTAAGTCAGTTAATCTGCCTACTGCAGTGATTACATTTAAGCATAAAATGGATAAGTGGAGACATGCAGGCGATGATAAGACATCTCTGACAACAACACTGCCTCTGGGATTAATTCTAGGCAACTCTTCGTAGATCCAAATACTTCAATGGCTCCTCAAAAGATCAAAAATTAAGCTTTGGAGGAAGCTGTGATGGTTTCAAAGAAGCAACCAATGGAGGTTCTGACATCTGGCTTTGTTATTCAGACCGCCTTTGCCAGATAATAAATTCCAATGTGGCGTTGGCACTGTCGCTTCTCTGATCTTACTCCCCTTTCTCCGCTACAAATTGATACCATTTTATTTTGGGAAAGTGGTTTTTGAAGGAGAAAAATGGTATTCCGGACCCCCCTGAAGTGGTAACTGGTAATAGAAGGGGGGGTGCGAATTCATGAGAGAATGACACATAAGGGGGTCCCTTTCTTGAAAGCCTTTGCCCCTTGCCAGGTCTTTACCACAAGTATTTTTGTTGTGTTTTGGCCTATTTATTCATGAAATGAGCTCCAAACCTCATAGGCATGTCGTGACTTGTGTCACACACAAAACGACGCAAAAACCCATTTACCCGAACACAAGAATGTTTTGTTTTCAATTATGAAGCTGCATCACATCCACGTTGGTATCACACTTCGCATCCCACTACCTTAACTTTTCCTTTGCACCTATCCTTGAACATTTGTCATTTTCGATCGGGTCCCACCACATCACACATCGCATTTCGGCGATTATAACATTTACGTTCGCACTTAACTCTTAAAAATTGCAACATGTGGTATGCAGGCCAGGGCTACATCACCTGTCACGTCACCCTACCACATCATTGCTATGTCATCTGCCATGTCGCTGCCATGTCATCTACCACGTCATCCTACCATGTCACCCGCCATGTCATCTGCTACATCACCCATATCGCACTTCGGCAATTTTAAAATTTACCTCCACACTTGTTCATTAAACAGTGAAACTTGTGATTGCGATTGGGTCCCACCTACATCACACGTCACATGTCGACGTTTTAACCTTTACCTCCGGTGGAAATTCTTTGAAAACTGCGATGTGCGATTGCGATGAATCTCGTCGCACATTAGAACATTTAACTTGTGGGCACTTACCTCCTGAGCTTTGCGATATGCGATTTTGAAATCGCATCGCAATCTAAATAACTTGTGGGTGCTTTTTTAAAAGGTAAGTTATAAAAAGAGTACAGTGAGAAGTGCAATGTGTTAAAAGTGGAAAGGTGTGAAGAGGCGGAGGGGTAAGGAAAATTCAAAAACAAAGTTTTTGCATGTGGATTGGTAATATATAAATTTTTGGATGGGTCCAATCAAAGCGCATCGGCTGGGTTTTTATGTTTCGGTGATGAATTGAGAAAAAAGCTTAAATCTTACGGGGTGTGGAATGCGGGCAGAGCTAGGATTTCAGAATTTTTAATATAAGTGGGTTTTATAAAGTAGTGAGTCCAAAAAGGTTATGTATGTGGGTTTTGGGGTTTTGAATGGGATTCAAAACATGGGAGTGTCAGAATGTGGAAAATGAAAGGTAAGAAGAGGGTAGATGGAATGAATGAGGGGAGTATGGATTTCGGTCACCATCATACTTAATCAGCAACACTCTCCTCTTTCAACTGAATTAAATGGCAGATAGATTCATTTGACCCTCTTGATAGCCAGGATATCCATTTCATTTCTAAAAACAAATGATAGTCATGGAATATTATTTTCAGCATGAAAAATATAAGAAATAATCAGTCACCTTGTGATACTCTGAAATACAGGAGTCTAACAATGCCCTTTTGAATTTCTTGCAAGAGTTTAGTTTTTTATTTGACAGATCCCTGAGGTCATATTCTGGCATATATTGTGTTACGCCTCTAATTTTACTTACCTAGATTGACAAATTAAATGTTGGTGAAATCTTGCATTTATACCGCCTGACAGGGTGCACTCGAGAAGAAGAAGGAATCTCTAATTTGTATGCCATAGTACCAATCTTTTAAAACACCTTGTAAGGACCATAGTACTTTGGTGATAATTTATTATCCTTCTTAGCTTGCTTGAGGGGAATTTGTTTATATGGTTGTAGCTGTAAAAATACCCAGTCTCCTACATCAAAAATTCTCTCGTTGCAATGTTGATCTGCCTGTTGTTTCATTCGATTTTGTGCCAAATTTAGGTTATCCTTTAAGAGTTGGAGAACTTGTTGTTGATCCTTGATGTGATATTCCACTGCTTGAACCTTAGAATTTTATCCTAAAGATGATGTGATGGACGGTGGATGATATCCATAAAGTGTGATAAATGGGGTCATTTTTGCTGCAGTATGGAAGGAAGTGTTATACTACCATTTAGCTAGAGGTAACCACTTGACCCATTGTGTTTGTTTATCAGATACAAAACAATGAAGATATCCTTCCAAACATTTTTCCACTATATTAGTTTGCCCATTAGATTGAGGATGATAAGATGAGCTATGAGCTATTTGAGTACCCAAAAAAGAAAATAATTTCGTCCATAAATTTCTAGTAAAAATGGGATCTCTGTTGCTTATAGTAATCTTTGGGTTTCCATGTAGCTTTCGAATTGTTTCCATAAATACATTAGCAATTGTGCTTCCTTTAAATGGATGAGATAATGCACAAAAGTGTGTATATTTGGTAATTATATCAACTACCACCATGATAACACTCTTTCCTTCGGATTTAGGTAAACCTGTGATAAACTCCATTGAAACCTCCTCCCAACATTGACTTGGAATGGATAAAGGTTGTAGAATACCCGGGGTCTTAATTGTCTCAACTTTATTTTGTTGGAAAACCAAATATTCCGCCACAAACTTTTGAATATCAGATTTAAGTCCATCCCAAAAAAATTCTTTCTTCACCCTATGGTAAGTTTTTAAAAATCTTGAGTGTCCTCCTAAGGGAGAGTAGTGCAATTCCAAAAGAATATTTTGTTTTAGTTGGGAATTCTTACAAAGATATAAGCAATCTTTGTACCATAAGGAATCATTTTTCCAACTAAATGTATCAGATGTACTAAGATCTTACTGCAAATTTTGAATGAGTTTCCACACTTCTTCATCATTCTTCCATTCATCCCTTGCTTTGGTTATCCAAACTGGTTGGATAATAGAAATAGCACAAAGAAATGCTTCCACCTCTTCATCCTTTCTTGAGAGCGCATCTGCAACAAAATTTAGCTTCCATTTTTGTAGATGATTTCAAAGTCATAACCCAACATCTTTGTGACCCATTTTTGTTGCTCTTCTGAAGATATTCTTTGTTCCAAAAATTATTTAAGACTATCATGATCATTTTTTACCTTGAAGTGTCTTCCCATTAGGTAAGTTCGCCATTTCTTTAGTGCATGTAGTATTGCCAACATTTTCTTCTCATAAATAGTTTTATGTAAATACTTTCCTTTGATTGGACGACTTTCAAAAGCAATGGGTCTTCCTTCTTGCATTGAAACAACACCAATTCCATTTCCTGAGGCATCACATTCCATAATAAAGGTTTTTGTGAAGGTTGGCGTAGCTAAGACCGGTGCTAGGAACATTTCCTCTTTAAGATGTTCAAAGGCCTTAGTTGATTCAAGAGTCCATGAAAATGCATCTTTCTTCAATAATGTTGTTATAGGTGTTGTTATTCTCCCATAATTCTTAACAAACTTGCGATAATAACCTGATAACCGGAGAAATCCTCACAACTGCTTTATGGTTGTGGGGACTTTCCATTCCTTAATGGATTTAATTTTGGTAGGGTCTACCTTAACACCCTCCTGAGATACAATATGACCCAGATATCCACCTCTTTTACTCCAAAGAAACATTTGGAGTTTTTTTCATATAATTGTTTCTCCTCCAATAGTTTGAGCACCCTGTCAACATGTTGAACATGATCCTTCCAGTACATGTTGTAGATTAGTATATCATCAAAAAATTGTTGATATTGCAACAAGATGATGAGCTTAGTGGAAAGAAGTCACCTTCACTAAGTGGGCCCACAGGCTATTTTTGGTGCACAGTCTATTTTTAGACATGTCAATCATATTCTATGAGTTGCGGGATGTTATTTGTGGATGGTTGGTCAAGTTGGAAAAATAGATGGACTTCTATTTTTAGACATATTGGGCGAAATCTATTTTTAGATTGCCAGTCTAAAAATAGATATGTCGAATATTATTAGCGTTTAAATATAATTTGGACTATAAACATTATCTTATTCTCTTTGAGCATTTCAGTTAAGTACACAGATGTGGCACAGGAGCTGACAGAAGGAATTACGCTATTCCTAAGGGTTAAGTGGAGCTATTGCATGAAGACTTCAGTTAGAACTCATGTGACAGAGTTCGGTGGAGTTATTGAGGTATTTAATGGAGTTGTGTTCAGTTTCACTCAATTAGACACAGTTGAGCTAGTTGTATCTAGTCTAACTGATTGATACACTAGTGAAGAGTGGTGTGAATTAATTATTAATTAATTCACTAATTAATAAATCATTAATCAACTGAAGAATACATCAGTTAACTATAGTGCATGGACAGTTTCAGTGGAGACCAGTGGAGAGGTAGGTGAAAGAGAAGTGTGACTATCAGTTGTGACTATACTGGTGCATGAGTTTGCACCACACATTGATGGAGATGCCAATGAGGATTGTGCAGTGAAAGCCAGGTGGATTGTAGAAATTTCTGTTTTCCCACCCTAGTTTTCAATTTCACCTTATTACTCCAAAATATTTAAATGCCCTTTCCCATATCCATACATTTAACAAGCTGGAAAATAAATTTTGTTGAAAACACAAATTCTGGAAAAATTACAGAATGCTGGAAAATGCAGAAATAAATATCAGCACACATAAAACAGTCATTCACACATTTTGACACATATATTTTTGGTCAACATGACCCTGGAAAAACCCCCTACAACTCTTGGGGAAAACCAATTCGAAAGCTCCTTATTTCTGGAAAATGCTTTTTACAGTGAGAGAAATATTCAGCAAAAAATCAGCAAACAGACTTTACAACTTATCTCGTTTTCCGTGCTTAACCACCGCCTCAGAAAATGTGCAAACAGCAAAAACAGAACCACAATAAATGTTGTACGTCCTCCTCGATTTTCATGCCCAGAAATCTGCAATAAATGCAGCTGTACGGCCTCCTCAAAATATGTGCAAACAACAATAAATGTTGTTGTCCAAAATCTCGATTTTCATGCCAAAAACACAGCAGAACTTTGATGTATAGAACAGCCCTCTGCTGCCTCGATTTCTGTGCCCAATCTTGTTGTACGGCCTGATGTACAGCCTTACTGTACGGCCTCCTTTTCTAGAAAATCGTGCCCAAAAATTATGCCTTTCACTGTGCTAACTCAGTTGTACGGTCTTGCTGAAATGCTGCCTTGGAAAGTGTGCCAAGCTGTTGCCTCCTTCTCCTCACTGCCCAGAAATCTCCCTTGCTCTCTTGCTCTCCTTCTCTCAATCTGCTCATGAAAGTATGAATGATCTTTTCCTCCTTTTCCTCCTTTAACCTAACCCTAAGTGACTTTTGGGGAATCCCTAAATCCAATGGCTGAAATAGATTGAGATCTAGGGCTGAAATTAAATGATCATTTAAATCTCACTTTCTATTTTTTAATTCACCCCACTTTAATAAAGATCCACTTAGTCATTTATTTCCAAAGTCACTTTTCCTTTCTAATTTTACATTGACTTTATTAAAGTCACTTTAAAATTAGACTTTAGTAACTTTATCACATAAAGTCACTTTTAATTAGATTTGACTTTATAAAAATTATAAAGTCACTTTAGGAGAAAAATTAAATTCTTTTGGACACTTTTCCCTAGGCCAAAGATCAAAGCCTTAGGGAACCACCTGTCCTCCGGTACCAAATTTCAACATGGATTCGAGTTCATATCTCATTCAAGAGTCTATATTCGGTGAGGGGATTGCGCAAGAGAAGTGTGTTAGTAGGTATGTGAGATCTGCATGGGATTTGCTAGATCGGACCTGATTAGTGTGTAGCAATTGGAGATTGTACTGAGAGCTTGTGAGGAGCTTTGTATGATGATTGTTACATGATCTCTATGACATATAATATACATATAGTTAGGGGTTTTTAGCTTTAAGCTTTCCCATAAATTACTGTGTTCATATGTGTGAATTTGTATGGTTTTAATGTGTGCATGCAATTGATTTAATTTCCGCAAGTAGTGATCAATAGTAGAAGAGATTCTATATTGTGCATGAAGCCAAATAGTGTGTGATCAAGAGAATCTCGGATGTATAACACATTAGTTATATAATTTCTACATGGTATCAAAGCAGTATTGATCATTGGAGCAATTGCAAAGCATTGAAGCTGTTGAGTTTTGTGTTGGTGGAATTCGAATTTGCAGTAGTGTTTTCTTGGTGTCAAAGTTGAGATGTCTTTCAACGGATTGCGATTGGAGTATGCCCTTGAGGGAAGCTCGAATTATATTGCATGGAAGGACGGGATGGAGGCGGTGTTGGAGGATAATGGGTTGATGGAGTTCATAGATGCAAAAATTCCAAAACCTGCTTCAAGCGATGTTGCTGCGCTTGATGCATGGCAAAAGAAGACAGCAAAATGTCGAAGGATTTTGTTGGAAGGTGTGAAGGATCACATAGTGTCTAGCCTTCATGGTAAAGCTTCTCCATTCTTGATGTGGAAAGCTTTTACAGACTTTTTCCAAAGTAAGAGCGACCAGAGGAAGTTGGCACTCAAGGATAAGCTCAGGAAAATAAAAATGGAGAAGGGTGAAAGTATACCCAAGTACCTCACGAAGTTCGTCCAGTGCAGGGATGTGCTGGGAAGTGTGGGGGTTACTGTAGATGAAGAGGACTTGGTGAGCTTGGCTCTCCTTGGGCTTCCGAATAGTTGGCATTCCTATGAGGACTCTGTCAATGGTCGGGAGAAACTTCCAGGATGGGAGTGACTTTAGTCGGATCTTGTGCAGGAGGAGATAAGGCGGAGTACCAGGGATGGATCTTCATCGAAGAATGAAGATGAAGAAAATTGCGCTTTGGCTGCCAAAGCAAGGAAGGGGAAGAGCAAGAAGAATGCTTCTCAATCCGGTGCGAAAGGCAAGAAGCAGGACATGTCCAAGGTGAAGTGCTTTCACTGTCACCAACATGGACATTATGCCACTAATTGTCCACAGAAGAAGAAAAATAAGCAGGCTATTGGATCTGCAGCTGGAGAGGCCTTAGCCTTGTAGTTTGAGCTGGATTTTTCGCTGATCACATGCTTGGTCTTAAGTATGATGGGTTCAGTGTGGTTTCTTGGTAGTGGTGCATATTTTCATATGACCGGAGACAAATATTTGTTCAGTGATCTGGATGAGAAGGATCTTGGAGTGCACATCGAGATGGGAGATGATGATAGATACAGTGCGACTGGTATCGGGACCATTTCCTTTGAGAGGGAGTCTGGTAAACCTTTCATATTTAAGGATGTGATGCATGTTCCAGGATTGAAGAAGAATCTGATCTCGGTGGCCATGTTAGAAGACAAGGGATATGATGTTGTCTTTAGCGAGGGAAAGGCTTTCATGCGCAGTAAGGCAACTGGTGAAACCCAGAGGATAGGGGTTCGAGTTAAGAACCTTTATCAGTTGCAAGTAGATGCTTGCGCAGCAATGGCAGGAAATGTAGAAGGAGTGGTGAGCCGAGATGAGGGCGAGCTATGGCACAGGAGATTGGGCCATCTTCACCATGGTGCTTTGAAAATTTTGCAGCAGATTTCTACCAGGCTTCCCAAGGGTACACTTGCGCAGTCAGATCAACGCAAGGGATGTACTTTGGGAAAATTTGTGAAAGCCACCTTTCACGAGAAGGATAGTCACGCCACGACAATCCTTGAGAGAATTCACACAGATGTGTGTGGACCTTTCTCAGTAGCTTCGACAGCAAAGCACAAGTATTATGTGATATTTGTTGATGACTTTTCTCATAAGTGTTGGATCTTCTTCATGCAGAAGAAGAGCGAGACATACTCAAAGTTCTGTGAGTTCAAGGCACTGGTGGAGAAAGAGTCGGGGAAGCAGGTGAAGGCTCTTAGGAGAGAGAATGGTGGTGAATTCATCTGTGGTGAATTCAAGGACTTTTGCAGCGCAGAAGGAATTCGAAGAGAGCTCATAGTGCCTCATAACGCCTCATAACCCACAGCAGAATGGGGTCGCTGAGCGAAAGAACAGAACGATCGTGGGTGCTGCACAGGCGATGTTGCATGATCAGGGCCTTCCCATACACTTGTGGGCTGAGCATGCAATATTGCATTTTATGTGCAAAACCGTTGTCCTCATAGCGTGCTTGGAATGAGTACACTCGAGGAGGCGTTTTCTGGTAAGAAGCCTGATATTTCTCATTTGAAGATTTTTGGCTCACTTGTTTACATTCATGTGACGAAGGATGCCAGGAAGAAGCTGGATCCGACCGCAGAGGTTGGGATATTTATGGGGTACACTGATACACCCCACAACTATTGTGTGTATTTTCCAGATAGTTGGAAGACTGTTGTGCGACGGGATATCAAATTTCATGAGGAGAAAGCCATGAAGTGTTCTCTTGAGAGGGAGCCACACTTGCATGTAGATGAGGAGCTATTAGTTCCTAAAGATGAGCCTCAGGATGTGGATCAGCCACAAGATGAGGGTCATGGAGTGGGAGAAACCACTCATGCAGCGCCAATCATCAAAGGGTGAAAGCGCACTAGAGAAGCTGAGTGACTGAATCAGGATGTAGAGAAGATTGTAGGAGCACCTACATCACAGCGCAGATAGAGACAGTCACCTGACCGATATACTGGATACATGGCTCTGATGAGCAAGTGTATCGTGACAGAGCCATCCTCTTTCGAGGAAGCTGTGGAGGACCCTGCATGGGTAGATGCCATGGTGGAAGAGTATGATTCAATTGTCAGAAACAGTGCATGGGAGATTGTCTCAAGGCCGGAAGGGAAATTAGTGGTAGGTTCAAGATGGATCTACAAATTGAAGCAAGCTGCTGACGGGAGCGTCGAGAAGTACAAGGCAAGATTTGTTGCCTGGGGCTTCTCATATATTGAGGGGATCGACTATGAAAAAACCTTTGCACCTGTCGCAAGGTATTCTTCCATACGGAGCATCCTAGCTCTCTCAACGCAGATGGGGTGGCACATTCATCAGATGGATGTGAAGACTACGTTCCTCAATGGAGTGATTGAGGAGGAGGTGTACATAGAGCAGCTCGAAGGTTTCGAGATCTTCAGCAGCGAGTCACATGTGTGCAGGCTCAAAAGAGTGTTGTATGGGTTGAAACAAGCACCTCATGCTTGGTACACACGGATAGACAGTTATTTCACCGGACTTGGTTTTACCAAGAGCGAGGCGGATCCCAACCTATACCAGATAGTGGTTGAGGGTAAGTTGTTGATCATTGTACTTTATGTAGATGATTTGATTTTGACCGGTGATGAACAGTTGATACTCTCATGCAAGGTCGATCTTGCAAAGAGTTTGAGATGAAGGACTTGGGCTCTCCTTCTATTATTTCCTAGGATTTCAATTTGGCAAAATACAGTTGATGGATTGTTTCCAGGGTTCCAAGGCAAGTATGCCTGAGATACTGGAGAAGTTCAACATGCAAGGCTGCAAGCCTATCGACACTCCTCTTCCTGGTGGTTGGAGGAAAGAGGATGCTACATCGGCAGAGGTAGTGGATGCCACTGTTTACCGACAGTTGGTGGGGTCGCTTATGTATCTAGTCAATACACAACCTAACATATGCTTTGTTGTTAACCAGCTTTCACAAGCTATGGTTAAGCCTACCAAGCTCTTTTGAAAGGCAGGGAAGCATGTATTGAGATATCTCAGAGGCACATCGGGATATGGATTATGGTACAGACAGTCGGATGAGGTGAAGCTGCATGGCTTCACGGATGCAGATTGGGTAGGGAGCCCAACGGACAGAAAGAGCACATCTGGAGGGATGTTCAGTATCAGTTCGACAGCAGTTTCTTGGTACAGCAGGAAGCAGAGATCCGTGGCACTCAGTTCAGCGGAGGCCGAGTATATGCAAGCGAGTTTGGCTGCATGTGAGGCTATATGGATGAGGAAGATCCTAGTCAGGTTGTTCGGTTCACACTTAGATCCTACTGTTATATATTGTGATAATCAAAGTTGCATTAAAATCTTAGTTAATCCAGTATTTCATGATAGATCTAAACACATTGACATCCGGTATCATCATATCAGAGATTGTGTGCAACGGAAGATCATGTTACTTTCTTACATTCCTACGGAGGATCAGGATGTTGATATCTTAACGAAGGTGCTCACCAGGAGCAAATTCAAATACCATAGAGGCAGGATCGGGGTGGTAGATAATCACTATCTTGTTGAGAGGGAGTGTTGAGATTGCAACAAGATGATGAGCTTAGTGGAAAGAAGTCGCCTTCACTAAGTGGGCCCGCACGCTATTTTTGGCACACAGTCTATTTTTAGACTATGTCTATTTTTAGACATGTCGATCATATTCTATGAGTTGCAGGATGCCATTTGTGGATGGTTGTTCAAGTTGGAAAAATAGATGGACTTATATTTTTAGACATATTGGGCAGAATCTATTTTTAGATTGCGAGTCTAAAAATAGATATGCCGAATATTATTAGCTCTTAATAATATTTGGACTATAAACATTATCTTATTCTCTTGGAGCACTTCAGTTAAGTGCACAGATGTGGCACAGGAGCTGACAGAAGGAATTACGCTATTCCTGAGGGTTAAGTGGAGCTATTGCATGGAGACTTCAATTAGAACTCATGTGACAGAGTTTGGTGGAGTTATTGAGGTAGTTAATGGAGTTGTGTTCAATTTAACTCAGTTAGACGCAGTTGAGCTAGTTGTATCTAGTCTAACTGATTGATACACTATTGAAGAGTGGTGTGAATTAATTATTAATTAATAACTCATTAATCAACTGAAGAATACATCAGTTAACTACAGTGCATGGACAGTTTCAGTGGAGACCAGTGGAGAGGGAGGTGAAAGAGCAGTGTGACTATCAGTTGTGACTATACTGTTGCATGAGTTTGCACCACACATTGATGGAGATGCCAATGAGGATTGCGCAGTGCAAGCCAAGTGGATTCGAGTTCATTCAGAGCCCATATTCAGCAGGGATTGTGCAGTAGAGGCAGGCTAGCAGGTGGTAGAGATCGATGCATGGGATTTTCTAGATCAGACATGATTAGTGTGTAGCAATTGGAGATTGTACTGAGAACTTATGAGGAGCTTTGTATGATGAGTGTTACATGATCTCTATGACATATAATATACATATAGTTGGGGGTTTTCAGCTTTAAGCTTTCCCATAAATTACGGTGTTCATATGTGTGAATTTTTATTGTTTTAATGTGTGCATGCAATTGATTTAATTTCCACAAGTAGTGATCAATAGTAGAAGATATTATGTATTGTCCATGAAGTCAAATAGTGTGTGATCAGGAGAATCTCGGATGTATAACGCATTAGTTATATAATTTCTACAAAAATACTAACACAAATTTTCTCAGGAAGGGTTTGAAAATGGAATTCATCAACCCTTGAAGTGTATAAGGTGCATTGGAAAGGCCAAAAGGCATGAACAAAAATTCATAATGACCCTCATGAGTTCGAAATGATGTTTTCGGAATATCTTCAACCTTCATTCTAATTTGATGATATCCTGAACAAATATTCAACTTGGTAAAATAAATTGCTCCATGTAATTCATCCAATAATTCATCAATCACAGGAATGGGAAATTTATCTTTAATAGTGAGCTTATTGAGCTCCCTATAATTCGGACACATGCGCCATGATCCATCCTTCTTGTGCACCAATACTACTGGAGCAGAGAAAGAACTTTGACTAGGTTTAATTATACCAGCCTCTAAGATTTTTGCAATCATATGTTGAATTTCGCTCTTTTAGACATAAGGATATTTGTAAGGCTTGATACTTGGAGGAACACTTCCTAGAATCAAATGAATAGCATGATCATGATCACGAATAGGTTGGAGTCCTTTGGGAGTTTTAAATACCTTGGAATTATTGTCCAAGAATTTTTAGAGATTTGTCCCAAATAGATGATTTTGATGTTGGAACTTATAGTGAGCATAATTGTGTAATTACACCTCATTCTTCTTTCTTCATAAGCTTTGTCATGACTTTAGAGCTTATTATCTTTCTTGTCTTCTCTGCGATACCCTGTAATTTAACTTCCTTTCCTTCCAAAAAAAATTCCAAGAAAATTTCTTGAAAATTAAAAGCTACCATCCCCAAAGATTGTAACCATTGTACTCCTAGTACAACATTAGCACCTCCCATTGGAATGGAAAGCATTGGACTATTCAATACAAATTCCCCCACGGTTAGCTTGATATTATGGCATTTTCTAGAGTAATTTATAGTTCCTCCATTTGAAGCCATCACTTGACACTCTAGTGCTAGGTATAGGAATCAATTCAATTCCTTAGCTACCCTACAATGAATAAAATTATGGGTACTACCCGAATCAATCAACACTATTACATTTTTCTTCCTGATATGTCCTTTTATATTGAGAGTTTGAGGAGTGTTAATTCCTACCAATGCATTACAATATATGGTTGGACTCGTTTCTTCTTTTTCTAGGGTTGGTTCTTGGTGTCTATCCTCTTATTTTGAAGTTTCTTGTTCATTTTCTTCCTCCTCTTCACAATCTATTTAAAATAATTTCTTCTTGGCACACTTATGACCTTTAGTGTATTTTCTATCACAATTGTAGCAAAGCTCTTTTGCTCTTTTTTCTTCCAATTTTTGTGGTGTCGACCTTGTAGGTTGTGGAAGTCTAGGAATAGCAACACTTCCATATTTATATATATGAGTGGTAGGCTTCCTTGTCACCATAATTATACATTCATTTTTTCTTGCCAACCTGAATGTTGTCTCCAATGAATCAGGTCCCCAAAGGCGAACCTCATGTTGGATGTTATCATTTAAATCCCTATGAAGACATCAATATTGTTTTCCTATGGAATATCAGTTACCCTTATATTCAATTTTTGGAAGTCCTCAATGTGCTCCACCACTGAACCCTTTTGTTTGAGATTTACCAATTGGATAAAGAAGGTGTTGCTCTTTGTATCCTCATAATGTGCTATCATTTCCTCCGTAAAAATTGACTAGTGACAATTTTTTTACAGGAGAAAATCCATTGATACCATTCAAATGTATTTTGTTCTAAATATAAATTTGCAATGAATACCTTTTGTGTGTTTTGCACATTATTGAGATTAAAATATTGTTCCATCTGTAGTATCCATATTACGGGATCCTTGCCATCAAACTTCCTCATATCGATATTTGGAATATTGTGGGTCTTAAATCCAACATTAGAGTTTATGAAATCACGATTAACATTTTTTTTTCTCATCATGACTTTCCTCTACTATATTTTCGCCATTAGGAATCATTTCTTGTATCAAATTTGTCAAACCTTCCTTCAAACCTTCCATGTCTGCTTTTAGATCATTCTTCATGTCTTCCATGTTGTTTTTCATTTTTTCTTCCATGTCATCCATCTTAGCTTCCACGCATTTCTTCAAACCATCCATCTTGGCATCCACACCTTTCTTCAAAACTTCCATTTCATTTTTTGTTTCTCTTTACAAGAGCGAAAGTTGTTTCACTTGCTCTTGTAATTTGATATATCATGTTGCACTTCTTCCTCTTCACGAGTCATAGTAGAGCCTTTTGAGGGTTTAATGGGTGTTGAATTATTTTTAGGGGGGAATTTTAAAACCCAACACTGATATCTATGTTTCAATATGCCCTTGGAATCACTTCAAACTAATTTTTCAAACAAGACTTATGCAATTTGAAAAAACAATACACACAATTTTCTTTCTTTTGAGGAGATCAATATTGAAACTGATGTATCTCTGTAATTTTGAGTCCCTGACATTTTATATTTAGTCCTTTAGTAGCCCTCTAAATCTTCTTTCTAATGCCACAGGTCTAACCTGATTTGGATTCTTCAAGACAAAGTTATGCCCAATCTCCCACAATGACCTAATTATGGACTGGTTCAGTAGAGTGAACTTGTACGACATGCCTCGTGTCACTGTTTTCTCCTTCGGCTCTGACATTGATACATAGGAAGCTATAGTCTGTGTACTATTAGCCACTTTTTACAGAATTCTAATCTGATGCTCAGAGAGAGAGTTATGATGATTTTCCCAAGGTCACCTCTTTTAGATGAAATTCGAGAGCCTGGAAAAACCCTAACTGCCACAGATCATATCTCCGAAACTATTACAAACCAAGATCTGAAATTTTTACACGACATTCCTGTGGATTTATTCCCAAAAGGGTTTTTGTTTTAGCTTCTAAACCTTTGTAGAAAACAAGTTATAGTGAAAATACCACGATGACCTGTTTGAAGCACCAAAACCCTAGAATCCAAAGCTCTAATACCAAATGTTATGGAACCAGCTCCAAAATAGAAGAAAAGAGATATCAACACCTTATAAATAAGCCACTTCGAGGTGGAAACATCCTTTACATTACATAAATGAACAATTATTGGATGATACAAATGACAAAACCTCATTTCTATGTATAGGAGTCCATGGGGTCACAATATAATCATAGCTGACCTAACAATAATAATGTAAGGGCAAAACAATAACAATAATGGCTTTTATGGGGCACAATAATAATAATATGGGGGCTACAGGGGTACAACAATAACAATAAGGGGGCTACACTAATAACAATAAGGGACTACACTAGTAATATAGGGACCTAACAAACCACTTTTCCACTGATATACGCGGATTTATGTTTTCTTGTGCGGAAAATTCACTCTCTTTCAGATATACCCAGTCTTGAATTTGTTTTCTGGATGGATACCACATCCACATATCCCTCAATCATATCTCGGTCCTGACAACGGAACCATTTGTTGGCTTGATGGGGCCTAAACCCGGGTTCAAATATGGCTGCTCGAACTAACAAAACCCACTATTACCAGCCCTTTCGGCAACGATCTATTGCACATACCGAAGTCTCACCCAGGGCAATATTAAGGGATGCTAGAACCAAGTTTCTGAATCTAGAGGTACTATGGAGTGTGGCTTTAGGGATTATCTTCTCTTTAACACTTATCAGAGCTTAGCAGAACAAATATATTAACTACACATTCATTGCTCAACACTTCTATTGAACTAACTTGTAGACTGCATGATTCTTCTTTAACATGCATTAACCAACATAAGAAACTATAATCCAAACTTCGCGATGCAAATATATATAAAAAACCTAAATTGGCACATATAAAAACAAAAGAACAGATAAAGAAAAACACATAAGTAAAGGACACAGATCTGCCTTCAAGTCCTTTTTTATTACTTCAGACCTTCTCAATACATCACGTTCTGTCCCGCACACTTAGCGGCAGGGGTCTGCACACTCAACTGCAAATTTTCTAAGGTCTTTGTGCACTTAGTTGCAGGAGCCTTCCCCTTCGCACAAAACATATAATACAGAATCAAGACAACCTTACATCCAAATGCATTATATGAAAAGATACAAGATTTTAGATGATCATATCCTTAGACTCACTAAGATAGCTCCTTATATATTTTTCTCTTTTACAATACCATAGTCAGAAAACCATGGGCGAAGCTCAACATATACACAATATTCCCATCCCTTTACAAAATAAAGAGCTTTGACCCACCCCAAATCCCTAAGACTCTATCGCATCTTCGAGTAGCACGCTCCACTCCTAAAAATACAGAGTCTTTATCACAATCTTCAACCAAGGGTTACCCTATCCAACACTCTTTCTTTCCCAACATGTACTAAGTGCACTCAGTAATCTTAACCCTAATTGCATGTCTACTCTTCCTGTATAACGAGTCCAGTCCATAGATAATCCTTATATTCATCTTTCACTTTTGAGCTTTGTGAATTTTTTGGGTACAAGGATCATTCTCTCACTCATGGTTGTAAATGCTCTATCCTCCGAGTGAGTTTCTCAATTTTTGCTTTTTATTTTTCAAGTGTTACTTTTGCTTTATTTTGTCCTTATATGTGTCATTTTTTTTGCTGCATCTTTCACAAGTGTCACTTTTTCCTACTTTAATTCTTGCATGTGTCGCTTTTGCTTGTTTTCACACATCTTAAAAGCACTATGGCACACCTTGTAGAGGAATCTCCAAAGAAATCCCTTGCATGAGTTGATGTTATTGATCATTAAAACATGTGTTGTACACATTCTTATGGCATAGCACAACTTTTGGTTGCAGTCGACACTTGTGTCATAAAGTTACATCTTAAGTGTCACACTTGGAGATGAGTGTAGCTTTACTGTCATTTCAAAGTATGCTTGTTGGTTTTGGGTACTATGTGTCTTATTTTCATGTGCTAGGGTGTATATGTGTGTGTGATCATGTTTGAGACCTATTATATGCTCTTACTCTCTTATCTCAATGACCTCACACTTAGTCCTTACATCTTACAAAATTCACAAGCACATTCAACCTTCTAGTCAAGTGATTAGCACACTGCACACTCCTAAGCCTCAGTGATGAGACCTTTACCTCTTGGACCCCTGCATTATGCCCATCTTGAGGACAACGTCCTCCAACTGTGCATTGAGAAACCTCATAGTACAAACCCTCAACCTTGTTGCTTACACTTTCCCACTACGTAGACCTTGATCCATATTGCCTTGTATTGTGCATTGTGCAGTCTCAGTTGACAATGGGGTCATCTTTAAACCCTTGTAGTGCTCAACTTCTCAATCCCAAGAGTTTACTCCTCAACCACTACACATTGCACAGTTACATTGCCCAAGCCTGTCATTCTTATCTCCTGCAAATCTCAATTGTGTAATGCATTTCCCACCCTTACCCTTAATGCACATTTTGCAATCACGGTGGATAATATGGTCCCCCTTCATCCCTTGCAGTGCTCAACTGCGTAATACATGGAACCTCTTCCTCAAGCATTATGCAATGCACAATCACAGTACCTAAGCTAGTTATCCTCGCCTCCTAAACTTGCATAATGCGTAATTCATGTCTTAACTCTCCCTTTCCACTGTGCATTGTGTAATGACAATGTCTAAACCCTCACTCTATGCCTCTTGATTCTTCACACTATGCCCAAGAAGGCCTCTTCCTTCAATCATTGCACATTGTCCCATCATAGTCAATATCAAATGAGTAAATAAAACTAGAATAGGTGATTTTTGGACTAATGTTGTCATTAAAGGAAATTTTAGCCTAAAAGTGCCCATGAAATTTTCACATAATTTCCATATCATAATATGTAAACCAATCAAAATCCCTTAAATTTAAAAAGAGGTACATGTAAACGTTTTGGAGGGAAAAGAATAAAAACTACTTTTTTATTGTATTTTTGGCTTATCTCTTAATAGGTTTACTCAAATTTCAAGTGTAGACACTCGTTAGATGCAAAATTAAAATTTTCATCCAATGAGTACCCATTATGCATGCTTTTGAGAAGAACCAGATTGATAAAAATTTAAGATACATTAAAAAAGTGTGTTAAACACACTTTTTAATGTATCTTGAATTTTTATCTATAGTTAAAATAATAAAATAAGAATTATGAATTTGGAGGGAAAAGAAAAAACTGATTTTTTTAATTGTATTTTTTACTTATCTCCTTATAGGTTTACTCAAATTTCAAGTGTAGACACTCGTTGGATGCAAAATTAAATTTCTTATCTAGCGAGTACCCATTATGCATGTTTTTTAGAAGACTCACATTGATAAAAATTCAAGATATGTTAAAAAAGTGTGTTAAACACACTTTTTAATGTATCTTGAATTTTTATCCATGTGGGTCTTCTCAAAAGTATGCATAATGGGTACTCGTTGGATGCGAAATTTAATTTTGCATCCAATGAGTGTATACACTTGAAATTTGAGTAAACCTATAAGGAGATAAGCCAAAAATACAATTAAAAAAGTAGTTTTTTTCTTTTCCCTCCAAATTCATAATTCTTATTTTATTATTTTAACTATTATTTTATTATTTTTCCTTAGGAGACCACTTTTAGGATGAAATTTCCTCTAATGCATGTCATGAATGAACTTCATTTGCAGGTGCTATCATCCCATAATGGCAAGATGGTGCTTAAGGAGGTTAGCAAGAGGAGGTTACAAGAAGGGCAGTCATGGAGACAAGACACAAAGATGCTTTCATGTAGGAGTAAATGAATTCTGGACCATGACAGAGAGATGGAAACTCATGTTGACTGAGAAGGTTCTAATGTTACAACCAGACCTTTTGGAGGGTAAAGATGAACTACACACAAGATCAATCATGAACTGAAAACATAACAACAAATAAAGAAACTTGGCATTGATACATTATAATCAAGTCTAATGTCACAACCACCAAATTATGGCTTCTCAAATGTGAACACCAGAGTTTATCTTGCTCCATTATATTTTTCCACATTACTGGAATGTAATTTTTTATTTCCAAAAAATAAGATAATGTAAAATGTGTGGAAGCCCAAGAGGCACACATGGAACATGAAGAGTCACTAGGAAGTCTATGAATCGTGCAAGAGCTCAAAAGTCACATAGAAGCTCTAGAGTCATGAGGGAGGTCAAGATTCATATCGGTAGGTCAAGAGTCACCTCATTTGTTATAAATAGACCCTCATAGCTCAAGCAACATGACTTTCACCTTGGCTTCTCTAGCTTGGCATATGAGAGAAGATCATTATTTGTAGAAGAAAGTGTTGACTCAATGTTCCACTATTAAGGTTAGCGTTGCATCATTGTAATTATGTATCATGGAACTTTCACTTAATAATCAAGCTCTTAGAGCCTATGCACTTTCATGCATGTATCTTGGATGTTGTAAGACAATTCTTTTAATGTTTACCATATATGTTTACATTCATACATACTAAAGAAAATGAACTCTTTTTTTGGCTTTGGTATATATATAATTCAATGTGCGATGTTATTTTCTTTCATGGTATGTTGTTATCTTGTGAACTATTTTGCAGGTTAACTATCGAGTCTTTCTTTGATCTTGTGTGTCTCTTTTAGGAGAGCACTATCATTTTTCTTCTAGAGACTCACTCTCTCTTTTCCCTTCTGTGAAAGTACCTTATATACATTACAATTGTATGTCTCACAGTGTCCCCTTGTTTGTTTCAAAGGTTATGTGCATACTCTCTTCTATTGTTTGTTGCAGCCAAGGAAAATCTCCAAGTTATGGAGGTCAGGCCTATTTTTCGAATAGGACTCCTACACCAAAAGTGTGAGGTCTAGTTGGAACTTCATACCAGAGAGACCCTCTATGTTGGCAGACTTCCAACATCATCAACGAAATCTAACAATTGCAACTGGTGAAAGAAATAATTCTAACTATTCCAATTAAGAACATATAAAATGATAGGAATTCAATATGTGAAAGGATGATGAATTATTAAATTTGTTGCAATGGTTTTAGGATATAGTAATTAGTATGACAACAAAGTCAATTTTTCATTCAAATAAACAGTTATTTGATATAACATCTTACTTGTTCTCACATTTAAATTTATTATCAAACTAAAAAACCAAATCAAATCATGAAAATTTGGAGGTGTGGATTAAACAAAATGGAACATATACTTATCTAAAAATAGTGCAAATAGTACCCAAAGTTGTTCTAGAATAATTTTACTTAATCGATAATATTGGTCTCAAAAGTATATTCAATAAAATGATAATATTATCACAAAATCGATGAAAATATTTAAACCCTCAAGCCTTCAATTTGAACTTATAATATTGAAAATAGTACACAAGTCTCAGTGTGATATTTTTCAAACCTAGTTATCATGATTTCAAGAAGAAAAATTGTCACAGCATGAATTCTTTCTCTTGGTCCAACACCCTCTCTACTCTCTCAAGAAGAGTGGTATTTACAAAATTAATTTAAACAACATAAACAAAATATTTCTCCATCATTTTCTAAATTGAATATGAAAATAGAAATTTCAATTACCAAAATGATTCTATTCATAAATTGAAGAGACTCCTTCTATTTTGCTATTAATTATTTCCTCATTGTCTCCTTGATTTCCTGCACAAAAACCATTTTAATATAATTATTGATATTAATATGACATAACCACTATAATATCAATAACATATATTTAGAATAAAATTCTATCATCTCATACTTCCCTATACAATAATTATATACAATAATTAAATCAAATAATAGCAACATAATTTATCAACCAAATAATAAAACAAAATAACTATGAAATAATTAAACCTAAAATATTCCTGCAATATTCACATAGTAAATCCATGGTCATTTTTATTTTAATTTTTTGGACACTTTTTTATTTACTTGATAAAAATAATTTTTCCAAGTTGTTCTTTATAGTCTCAAGTTTCCAATGAGTCATTTCGTACTTAATTTGGCCTTCTAAAGCTTAATATATGGATCTCAAATATTAGCACTCAACAACCATTGATTTTGTTTTCATATTTATTCTCGACCATTGAATTGCCGGTTTAGTATTTATCCCACATGCATTATGGAAGAGAATTTCATTGAATTTATATTTTTTTTCATTTTCTGTCCAAAGTTTGTAAGTGAAGCTATTGGAAGTATGGAGTGTAGAGTCTATCCTAAAACTTTAGTTGTATAAATAAATAAAAACCGTAGGTTACTAGAAAATTTAGATATTCATAAGATAAATGAAATCTCAATGTCTTGATGGAAAATGATACTAATAAATAAAATGAAATAAGAATTTAATAAAATTAAAAAGGAAAAAAAAACTCACCTGCCACCAGTGTCATACTAGTATTTTGCTATTCCCGTTAGCTGACACCTAGTATTCCTATCAGTTGACGTAAATAAATTATGTTACCCAAGTTCTATCAACCACTAGATTTTGTAAACCTACCTACTAGATTCTAGCCACTAGGACATCAGATTCTAACCATTAGAACATCGAATTATAACCACCAAGCTACCAGGAGATTACAAAATTACGTTATGCATATGTTGAATGCATTTTGGAGATACAACTCACGACAATGATATAAAAAGAAAAGAAAATTGAGAAACAACTTACAAAAGGAAAACATTGAAGTTAAGTGTGAAAGAAAGCACTTAACTTCTCTTCTTTGCTTGCCTTTCTTTTTTTGCACCTATAGAGTTTGGTTCAAAAAGAACCATTTCCAATTCATTTATTGTTTCCTTTGGAGAGTATTTTTTTTGTAATTATGAACTCTTAGATACATATGCTCTTTTTTTCCCCCTATCCCATCAGATGCTTGGGTCTCAACTGATTCAGTACCCTTATGGGAAAGGATTGCAACACCCTCCTATGTTGCAACAACCCCTTCTACTTGGTTACCATTTTGAGGCTAAGCATCCACTTCAGCTTGGACTGGTTGGCTCTCCATGGTATCTTCTTCTTCTTCTAAGAGATGGGAGTTTGATACCAGTCAAATTTTTGGATTTTGGGCCTACCTATTTTTCTTTTTTTGGATTATTTTTTGCATGTGAGCATGTGTTCTGCAAATGACATGTTTGGAAACATATTTAACATCTCAATGTTGTGTTCTCGTAATATAATATTTGGTTCCACTTTTTTTTTTTTTTTTCAATCGGATATGATCAAGTAGACCTTTGATGAGGTCTATGTATACACAAATTCTAACAAAAGAAAATATACCTTTCTCTATACTTTCAAGGTCCATATTTTTTAATTTTCCCGAATTACTTCCAATATCCTCTAGGACCTTATGGTGCTAGAAGGGGAGAGGGAGATTTGGAAGTCTTACCCATACTAAAATTGTTGAGACCAGCATTTTTGTGGCATCAAATTCTAAGAACTATGAAGCAATGAAGAGCCCAACCCTACCCCAAAACCATGGCCCTTGATTCAAAACAAACTCCAGATCTTTTTGTGTATCAAATTGAACAATGAAGAAATATTTGGAACGTAAATGGATGTCACAGTTGGGTGTCCAATAAGAAAATCCCACTAGTATAATGCTTTAGATTTAGGCTAGAAACCATTAAACCTACAAATAACAGCCTTGGATTGGAGGGCAGAAAGGAGGGAATTTACCTTTGGATGATTGACTTTCATGGCTAGTACGTGTTCCATTTTTCTACAATGTAGGGTCCTGGATTTTTTTGTATTTGAGGTCCTAGAATATTTTGAGGTTGATCATAAAGGAGGTAAGCCTTTCCTTTCACTACATCCTTGTAAGAAATTGATCCATTAAGTGTCTCCGGTCCTGGAGCTCCTCCACATAGCCTCAAGTCCAAGGCTATGGTTGAATTCATGATAATGAAGTAATATTTAATCTGGAAAGAGTCTTGAAGCAAGTTTCCTTCATATATCAAACTTTGAAAATATACAAAGATGCCCCACCTACTCTCAAATTGACAGATTCTGAGCTCATTGTATAGAAAAGGGGGTACTTGCCCTTCACATTATTTATGAAAATATGAAAAGAAACCAATTCCCTCTTTGTCTAAGGTTCATACTGCTCAAACCAGATGGAGTAGTTTAGCATTCTTTGAGGGAAATGCTCCCATATGTACTCAAACAATAGAGCCACATGTCCCTTCTCTATATATGGTTGATACTGCACAAACCAGGTGGAGAAATTGAGCACTCTTTGAGAGGAGGACTCCATATTGAGCTTAGACATCCTAACCATAATTGGATCCAACCCCAACAAGAGACTATGGAATAGAGGGGAAGGGGAAAATAAAACACAACCTTTTTGGGCTCACTCGTCGCATCCACCTCAAAAGAACCATGAAACAACCAATAAAAGTAGTTTTGAGGCCCATATACTATATTTGTCGATTGACATTATGTGCAAACTAGACCCATGATTGTGGGGAAACAGCGTGGCTTGGCCCTCTCATGCCCACGAAGTCTTGTAATGAACAACAATAAGGTGTTTGAACCACCAAAGACCCAATCATGTAATACATTTGCCAATGCGCAATAAAATTCTAGGTATTTTAGCTCCAACCCATGGCACATCCCTAGAGCGCAAAAGAATCCCTCAACCTACGGTGATGGAAGGGTATGAAACACAACATGAGCCAACCCTAACTTTAAACATGAACTCCATATTTTTTCAATCCAATCAATGCAATACACCAATGTATCGATGCCCAATATTCTCATGAAATGATGCAAATAATTTATGTTACTCAGGTTTTTTCAATAGATAATGACCGGTAATAATAATAATAATAATAATAGTAGGAAATAAAATAACAAGAAAATTTAATACAATTCACATCAGCTACTATGTCAACACATTTACTAAAATTATTTACCACGTGGATCTAGGGGACATCATTTCATCCACCATGTCACTAAAATACAATGATAATATGAAAATTTCCAACGGTCATAAATTTGTGTATGATCCTGAAATGAGAAAAAAAATTATATCACTCAAAAGCTCTTGATGACTTGAAGATGATGGTAGCCTCGAAATTAGAAAATTATAAAACAAATAGAAGAAAACATTTATAACCTACATAGTGCATTAAAAGTAAAATTCACACCAATCTATCATCTATTAAATTCAAAACAAAAATAAGATCAAAGATCTAATCTTACAAACCAAAAATAGTGAAAAAATAAATAGTAAATTCATAAGATTAGGCATTAAAACGAAAATTTGATAACAAGGCCTTAATTTTTTATTAAAAATCAAAAGGAGATAGGCTAGGGGAGCTTTGAAATCGTTGATTATGAGCACAATGTCCAATTAATGAAGTGGACCTTACACAAGGGTAAATGGCTTGATTTTAAAGTGAAGAGTTAGAAGGAGGAGCCTTCACAATACATCTAATGTAAAGAGAAAAATAGTTCATTGATGAACACATGAACTAGTGTAAATATGTTGAAAGGATTGATTAGGCCTTGATGGACTTTAGAATGAATGTGAATACTAAGAATCCTAGTGGGAGACAACTATGTGGTTGAGCAACTAATATATCCCTATTTTAGGATAAGAATATTTGGAGGTCATTTTATATTTATGCTTGGAGGAAGTCGTGAATGCGTTGATCTCTTAGAGATGGAGCCTAGTTAATGATCCCTTTAGCTAGAATTGTATTGAGCTTGAAGCCATGTGTTTATCTTAATTTACATGAGTCAGAGGTTTCTCCTAGATGGGAAAAAGTGGAAAAGTAGAAAGTGACCTAATTTGAATATAAGGGGAAAAGGACTAATAAATGGTTGTGTATGGAGGAGTGTTAGATGTCTTTACAAGATGGGTAAATTCCTCAATATGCTTAAATGGACCTAGGAAAATTGATTTCCCCTTTCTGAATTGGAATGGTCAGAAGAAAGCATCATTTTTCAAAATAGGAATGCCTATGAAAATCTTGAAATTTGGTATTCATAAGTTATCCTTATCCCTTGGTCACATGGGAAGTTGTGGCTAGGATTGAGACCTAGCGCAAGGAAAATGGGGCTAAAGGGTATCAAAGTTTAGCACGTGTCAAATTTTTCGATATCTAGGCATTTGGGATTTTGTTAAGTGCAAAAGTTTGACGGAGATCAAATGTTGTGAATGTTTTGAATATACAAATTCCTAGACATATGGAATCTTATTTAAACTCCAACTTTTGAAATATTTGGATGTACAAGGCCATATGGGTGGATTTGCATGGTATTGGAACCTCATGCATAGAGGAACCATAAAGGTAGGGTTACACAAAGGTCCAAAATCTAGAAATTTTTATAAATTCCAAGTTGAACTCAAAAATAAAACCTTGGATTGATATGCCAGTAGGATAGAGCACGTGATGGATATGTGGAACCCACATGGAAGAACCTTGGGCCATGCAAGTGAGTAAGGGTGTGATGTGGATAATGACGTGCCACCATTGACACGGCCGCTAAGGTGTCAATTTTTATGTGGTATGATGAATAGATTATGGTGGCACCATGACTGATGTGGTTGTTGACAGTGTCAATGTTGATATTGCAGTTTGGACATATGTTGGTGATGTTACATGTAGACATGGAATGTTGATGTGGATTACCAACATGGTGTCATGGAATTATGGTGTGAATGCGCTTATGTGGCATATGGCATGGTGCATGACATGGAGACTAGAACTTTGAAATCCAAAATTTTCAAAAAAAGGTATTTTGGGGATTTTCAATGTATTACATGGTTTGGATATCCAGGGATCTGAATATTTAGAAGTGAATATGTTTGAATGGTTTTGAAAATGCTCATATGGAATTAGTGACATAGATATAGGAGCATGATAATTTTGAGGTGGAAGCCAAAGTGCTAGTCACTGGGGATAGTGAGGTGGAGACCGATAATCTGAAATTTAGAAATCCAACTTTTTGATTTAGAATGATTTTTGGAAGCATTTGGAAATTAGGTGTTCCAAATATACAAAATCTAAATATTTGGGTGTTTAATTGTTGAATTAGCTCCTTTCTAGGATTCATATAAATCTGAAAGAGTTGAATATTCATGATTCTAGAAAAGTCAAACATATGGGAATTTAAAAGAATTTGAAATGAATGTGTGGAAGGAAAAACCCAGATCCGGTTGTGACATGGCAGTCGATGTGTTTTCCTTGTAGATGTGGCACTATATGTTGGCGACACATGGGTACGTGTGAGTCATGTGTTAGTTGTACATTATGCTAATGTGGCATAAAATAATGAATGTTCTAAGAGAAAAAAATTTATGGCCAAAGCTCAGGATGAGATGAAATATATATCATTGGAAATCTCTCAACGAGAAGAAGACAATGGTAATCTCATAATAGAAGTTTGGTATGGTTAGAAAAGAGAAATTTTGGATACCCCACTTCCATGAAGTGGCCTTGAGAGTTGGGCATGTGTACCCAATTCCCTCAAAGAGGTGTAGAAGGGGCTAGGTATGTTAAATAAAAGGTCCTTTTAAAACTACTCTATGTGGAGAAAAAATGCGTGAAGGAAATATCTTGGCCAAAAAAGTCATTAATTTTTAGTGATTACCAAATAATGCTATAACATTGGACCCTAAAAACTATTCGAACAATGGGTCAGGGAACATTTCATTGGCATTAAATCATGTGGAAAAAGAGGACAGTTTGGACTCTTTAAATCATACATAGATCAATTGGTGTCCGTTATAGACAATTTTCCTTGATCGGTCCTAATTCTTGAATTGTTACAAATTTATGCATTTCTTCTTTAATATGTGTTGTGGCTAGTTTTAAATTTATTGTTTGTTGTACATAGGAGATTGTGTACTTTGAAAAATCTAAAAAAATATATATGCACAAAATGAAATTTTGACAAAAACGGCACTAAGTGGTATTTGAAGTTATGTGTCAGATAGCGCGACCACCTTTGGTGTGTTGGGTTACAGTACGAGCGCTTCATTTCTTGGATGTCGCCATTTGAAAATTCTTCCTACGATGGACTGTGAGTGGAGTCACAAAGTGGTCGGAGGTTAACTGGCAAGGTGCCTCCGCTGGAATCTTTGACCTTCGTCGATTGACCAAAATGTGTGGCCGAGATCTTCTCCAGGGGCACTGCCCTGTGTTTGAGTCTGTACTGCGAAGTCCCCCCACAATGACGATAGTCTGATGACAGTCAGCAGACCCCACAATGATATCAATCGAGCCAGGTCACCTTCAACATCATCCTCTACATCACCCCCAACTGTTTGTCAATCACTTCATCATTTAATTTTTTTCCGTATGTTTTTCTCCATCCCATTCATTTTCTTTCACTATAAAAAGGATGTTTGTCCCTATTTTCATCCATGCCTACCTACTTAGCTGCTAAAGTCTCCCAATTCTCGTACTAGTATCCAAATCAGCAGCCACTTCAACATAACCAGGTAACTCGAGTAACTATTCTCGTACAATCGTTCAAAATGATGAAAAAATTTGTCATTGTCGAGTCTTCCACTCATATCCCACTAATGGACAACAAAAAAAGACATTGTGGATATTGTCTCCATAATAGACCACCCTCTCTTTTAGCAGCATGTTGTTCTAAACCAGGCAAGGTCCCTAATTTACTCTGCTTTGATTAAGTCTGGAGTCTTGTCAATGTTTGTTCCACAAACCTACCTATTTCCAGAGTTCATTTAGCCTCAAAATGCTTTGTCATGAAACAATTGGGGGAAAATTTTTTCCAAGTTTTAGCTCAATTGATAAGGAAATACGTTTGTTACCCCTCTGCAGATTCATATGTGAGTTTCACTAATGAATCCATTTATTCATATTTTCATGAATTTCCAGGGCCTGAGTTTGCCCAAATTGTATTTTATCTCCTGCCTGAAAAGGAAAAATTCTCCTTGAAGTCATACAGTTTTTCTTTGAGTACTTTTGTTGAAAATGTACGACCAATTCTTCAAATTTTGGCCAAAGTCCTATGGAGGGAAGATGCCATGGTGGTAGATAAGTCAATTCTAGGAATGTTTGCTTTAATGATGAAACCTGGAGTAATATTGGATATTCCCACTTATTTGGAGAATGTTATCAATAATCAGTTTATGAGCTTGTCAATCATTTGCAGCTTCGGGTTTCCTTCTTTGGTTACATATTTATTTATTTACAGTAATGTGGATATATTTACTCAGTTGTGGTTGAATATTGTTTATGTAAATAAGAACAAGCAGTCAATAGTCTTTTGGACAGACCTAGTGAGAAAGGACTATTTTAATTCACCTCCTCTTTCCTTCCTATAATTTATGCAATTTTAAATGGAGGGTTTGCACCTAGATTATTGCCTGAAGCTTAGTCATTCTTGAAGTTAAGTAAAGATGTGAGAGATGGACATTGGTTTGCTCATGAAGAACATGCTAAAATTAGATTATTTGGAGCAGATATAGAGCCTTTTAGATTGTTTGTATCTGTTCCCATGAGATTGTTTTCCTTGGAGTTCATCAGGCAAGGTCTTATTGTTGACCAAGTCCATTTTGTTCTAGTGAAGAAAGGTCATATGTTTAAACTACCTAGGATAGTATGGCCATTCATTTTAAACACCAGAGAGGCCCTGGAAGTTGCTTAGAAAATGTTGATTGACTTGCATTTGTCATTGGAGGGGAAATGGGCTTATGACCCATACCATGTGATTTCAAACTGTAGAGTGGAGAATGGCTATTGTGCATTTTTTCATGAATCAAGGCCAGACATGGAGAAGTTGGAAAATGTAGGACACACTTTTGTGTCTGAGCAGATGGAGGTGGAAACTCCTCACCCTACTGAAAAGGGACTTAAAAGAGGAAGAGAGGAAGTAATTAATTTGGAAATTGATACAAGGAATGAAGCTAAGCAGGCAAATACCATGTAGGAGGGTAGCTCCTCAGCTTTGCCTGCATATTCTTTGCAGTTGGGAGATATCTCTTGCACTCCCTCATCTCCTCTTCCAGAGAGTACAAGTCATGACTATTTGTCAAGTGTTAACCAAGTTTTCTCACAGATTGAAGAAAGAAATAAGAGGATAAGAGAAAACATTGAGTCTCAGTCTAAGGCTCAAATTTCCCTTGAGTAGACAAGATTGTTGACAGTAGTGGAATTAGAAAAGATAGCTTTCTCTCACCCTTCAGCTATGAATGTGACTTCTAATTCTTCTTTCAAAATTGTTAATTTAATAGTGGATGCTAAGAATATTCCTCTTCCTGATAAGATTAATTTACATATGAAAACAGTACAATTAATCTTTAATGATTTAAATAATACTAATTCAGCTACTCCCAAAGTTGGAAACATGTTGAGGAAAGTGATCAAACAGCTGTAGTTGGAAAAATCTAACTCGAGATTATTCCACACATAATGAGGAATTGAAGAAAATAATTGTTAAAGTTGGTTTTGATCCTGAAGACAGATAAAAAATTCAAAAAAATTTGCAGTCTGTTGAATCTGAAATTCAGAGTTTGAAGAAGACATTGAAGCTTCCAACAGGTGAGCATCCTATGGCTATAGAAGTAGCTCGGGTGGAGATAGAGAAAGAGCAGATGTTGAAAGCTCTGCTGACCAAGGATCAAGAAATTGCTAAACTGAAAGAAACAAGAATTGATTCTCATGTTTGTACAGTAGTTATTGCATAAAAATCAGAATACCCTGATGCCCAATTAACTCAAGTCTCGTCTGAGTTAAGATTGGCAGAAATTGATTTAAAGAAAGCACAGAGAGATTTGGAAGGAGCTTATAAAGTGCTCAAGGTTACATAGAATGAATTTCATATGACCAAGGACAATGCAAAAAAGTATAGGTAGGACTATTAGAATGCCTATCAAGAGATCAAAGAGCTAAAGGAGAAAGTGAAGTGAAATTTATCCCTTATTCAAGCCAGGGAGATTATTTGGAATAACACCATTGATGTTGTCAAGAACATATGGGATTTACCGATCATTGTTGGGGAAGAAAATAGTATTGTGAGGGACTTGGAAAATGTCATTGTTTCCAATAAATAAAAGGTAAAAAACAGGGCCTCATATTCCAAGAGATTAATTTATTTCATTAATTCTAAAACTACTCAAGAGTTGAAGGATTTCGGGATTGAAGACAGGACACAATGTGTGTTGGAGTTTAACAAGATGATCTTCAAGAATTCATACAGGAAGACTACAGAGAAAAAGTTGAAGGAAGTCAAAGAAGCAGTGTTAAGATTCAATGTGTTGTTTGATAAAAGAACCAGAGCTGGTTTTCCATCCCGTTGGGACCAGCAAGGAAATATTCTCCCTTGGGAGACATTTGAAACGTTGTTGGTTGAGGCAAAGAGTTAAATTGGAAACACACATGAAAAGACTGCTATCATGAAGGGAGCCACTATTGTGAACTTTATGCATAATATTTTTAGCTATTATGGATGATGAAAACTTTGTTTTCAAAAATACATTCATATTCCAGGATCACAGATTTCATAATGGTGCATGTAAAGCTTGCTAATTGTCATAGCCCGAATGTAGACCTGTGGAGAAAATGCAAAGAATGGATGACCCCGCAAGAAAATGATGCAGACGCGGGAACTTCTTCCATTCCAGGATCTCAGGCCGTTGCTACCTCATGATAAAATGATGTTTCAAATTTACTTTACTTTGTTTTACTGCAAATGTTTTAGTTTTCTACTTTTTATTGTAATAATCGAAAAAATAGTTTGGGAAGTTGACAGTTCCATAACTTTCCATTTTGTAATAATGTATTTAAGACTCTTTCAAAGAAGAAATGAGGTTTCGTACTTTGGGCCTTACAAGTTTTTCCAATTTTGTACTTTTTATTTATGAAATTAATAAATTTATTCGGAATATTTTCCAGCAATTGATGAATGTGTTGAGTTCCTCCTGTTCCATCTTATGTATGTTTCTTCTGTTGGAGTAAAGTAATGAAGTTGTTGGTGTTTAATTTACATATGTTTGTTAGACTAGATTTCCTTAATAATGTGCTCCTTTATTCTGAATTCCTTTCTTGCAACCATTTTCTTCTAAAACCAGAGATAATAGTTTTTGTAATTTACATGATATTGTTAATGGTTTTCACTATCATTTCATCTTCTCCTGTTCATGCACATTTATAATTTAAAGGCACTTTGAAGAGTTGTGTTATCAGTAAAGATTAAATGGTTTAATATATAATTCTGGGGTTACCATATGAAGGGACAACAAACAATTTTAATTATAAGTGACAGTGAATGTCTTGGACACTGATCTCCTAACAGCCAGAGATTGTCTCCTGAGGAACAACAATATGATTAATGGATTATTTCATTGAGTATTTATATTGCATAATGGGCATAGTTAGGATGGTTGGTGGAAGCAAGTGTGTTAGAATTGATGTCAACTAGGCTAGCAGTGATGGAAATTAGGCTAGCATTGATGTGCATGGTGTGTGTCAAGCTCATGGGGAGTCCCATGGTTGTTGCAGAAAACAACCATAGTATCAGGATATGCAAAGAAGACATAAAATCTTAGAGCTATGATGTTTTTTTGGTCCGAGCTTTGAAGGAATTTCTTCCTTAGGAGTTTATCTCAAGGATTCCTAGAAACAACAAGGTTGGACAGTGCTCAGAAATAGATTTCCAATGGTATATTGAAGTCTACGAATGGGCTTCTGATGCATAATTTATTTCTAATCAAAGTTTAGTGCCCCAAAGTCAAAGTTGGAGAGCTAATATTGGTGGATAAGTTTCGAGTAAAGTTAGTTTTGCAGTGTTTCTAAACGTGGCGTAGTAGATAGTAGAGCAGCTAACAGAGAGTTGGGCAGGTGTGTACGGGCATCCTAAGTGGCAACAACAATTTCCATTGGCTAGTGGTGGAGCCTATTGCACAACTCATCCCAACAGATGGTTCCCTGGAAGGACCATAGTGCGCACAAGTGTTGAGGCCCGGGATGACGCAAGCCCGAGTCAAGGTGGATTATCCACATAGCAGTATAGCAGGAAGCAAAAGTTTTTGATTGGTAGAGAGTTCAATAACGATGGTCCCTAGAGCCACATCATCTCAAGAGTTCTTCCTCGGATAGTTTCAAAGTTGTGCATAAAGGGAGCGCCCGAGATGATGCAAGCCTGGGAGGACATCAACAATGGGAAAGCACAGTGATTGGCGGAAACACTGCAGCAGGAGGTCCCATAGGACATCTCATCCCAGAGGTTCTTTCCTAGAAGAGCAAAGGAGCAGCGCAGTAGTGAAGTCCCGAAGTGACGTATAGTTGGGATGACACAAAAGAATTGGGCAGGACCCTTGAAATTTTAATAAAGGAAATGGTCGCTAAACGAAGGCTTGAGACTCCTTTTTCTCTCTCCTCTCTAGGAGGGCACGTGGCACCTTTTTATTGGTCTATGATGATGTCAGCATGATGTTAGTACAAGGGACACGTGGTAGGTAGACTCGATGTTTCCAAGTACACTAGTGGGCCAAATCTGAGTGACATGTATCACCACTCAGGAGGTGCCACGTGGGGTTGTTGACGTAAGGATGACATCATCTTGAAAGGGATGCTCCAAAAGGTTTAGAAAGGTGCACATGTGAAATCTCCAGGCTTACTAGGCACCAGGATAGGTGGAGTATGAGGTGTCAGTTAAATTTCATCCCGACGGAAAGTTAATTATTGTGCGAGAGTTGTGAAGGACCCAACCTGACACATCACCCTGGAGGCTTGGCCCCGGAAGGTTTTGAGAGAGCACCGGGAGGTTTCTCAGGGTTGACTAAGCATCGAGATGCGATGGAAGATATAAGGAATCACAACGGAGTTTTGATTGACTAATACATATGGCAGGATGGACCCATAAAACACATAATCCTGGAAGGCTTACCCTAGAGGAAAGAAAAGGAGTGCTAGGAGTTTTGGTCGGGACAACCAGCCCAAGAGACAAATATTTTGCCGAAATTTGACATTTTTGTCAAAGAACAGAAGGCGCACCCAAGTCATGGTTTTGCGAAGGTTTTGTGTGTTAAGCGATCGTGTGTCTTTGGGCTAATTTCAATGAAAAATATTCACAAGTTGAGGAATTAAGCACTGCATGAATTTTATAAAGGGCTTAATGTATGTGGATATGAATGGGTCGGCAGCTAGTTTGTGCCATATTTGGTAGTGCGCCATATGTAGCATTGTGCCAAAATTATGGTTATTAGAACTTGAATGGATTGGAAGCTTTGACAAAGACCCTTTATGTTTGGCAGGTGTGCCATATGTGGCATTGTGCCACATTTATGGCTAACATGCATGGAATAGGTCGATAACTTTGGTGATGATCCCTCCACACTTGGCAGATATTTGAAAATGGTTATTCACCATGCTTGGAACAGAAAAGCATTCAAAGAATGAACGACTTGGCCACTTGAATTGAGAATTTAATTCAGAGGCAATTTCCAAGAAGCATTGGTTCAAAGGAGCAAGGACCATGGTTTACAAATGGGCCTGGTTCAAGCAGAATTCACCATACCTAAGCTTCCTTGCATGCCATGATGAATTCAGTTGAAAACATTGCAGGGTGCAGAAGATTTGACCAAGATCTCAAAGTTCCATGTTGTTAGTACAAGTTGAAGTTAGTGGAAGAGCTCTTTGAGTCTGCAGGTTGAATAAGAATTAATACTCAGTATGGAGAGGCACTCAGGTGCCCATTATCAGATTTAATACAACATTTTTTAGTGGCCAAGCAATCTGATGTAACAAAAAAATGGGTAGCCATGCAAAAGTATGCTCTTAGACAAAGTGTCGTTGAGGACATTCTTGCATCATTCCATGTGTTACAAAGGAAAGAAACTCAAAAACGTTGAGTTTTAAATGGGGGTAATGCGGCATTTTGGAGTATAAAGCTGAGTGGAGAGCTTTGTGAGTGTAAATTTCTATGAGAGGTCGAAATTTGTTGAGTGTTGATTGAATGAGGGTCGATAGATGAGCTAATGTATATTGTTGTAGAGTGAGTTGAATGAGTCGAGAATTGTATGAGTTGAATGTATGTTGTTGAGTAGAACAAAGGGATGAGTTAGTGAAATTAGAGCTAAAACAAGGCAGAGTGGCTACCAATTACAAAGAGAATTGAGTTCCTTGTTGAGTGTGGGTTGGAGCCTGCAAAACAGGGAGTTGGTGCTTCCATTTGAGTGGATGTCTGATTAGAGCTTGGGGGCAGGTACCTCCTGCAAGTGGGTGCTTGCATAAATCCAAGAAGTTACAAGTTTGTGCTTGCAACAAATCCATGAAGGTGGTGATTTAGTTTGTGCTTCTAGTAGGTTGATCAAGTGTCTGCAAAAGAAGGGACTTGGTGCTTCCTGCTAGTGGTCATTAACAAACAATCTAAGGGAATTGGTGCTTCTTGTGATTGATGGCTCACAAACAAATTGATGTAATAGAGTAGGAGCTTCTTAAACAAGATTGGTGGTTTTTCCCTTTTAGGTTTCCACGTTAAGTCCTTTGTGTCAGATGTGTTATTGCTCATGATGTGTATGTATGTATTTATTCATATTGCTGCCACGTGATATGTCGTTGATGGTTCATATGAATGGTTGTCAAGTTTGAATAAAAATATAAATTGGCATAAACGTAAAATTAGTCTTTATATTGATTCACCCGCCTCTCGCATTAAACATTGTTTCCAACAATTTAATTGCATTTTGATTAAACCAAGAGACATGTTTGATAATCCAATATGAGGGAGATGTATAGTTGGTTTTGTTGTCGCTAAAATTGTATAGGGATTGCGACAACGACTCATGTCGAGGGTTGTCACTCTGATCCATGACTTCTCTGTTCTAGCGGTCTCCCAACAATGGGCTATGGGGGGTAGTCCCTATGGAAGAAGGAAATGAGAGACCAGTTGGTAACTAACCAATCCGAGAGACACGATTGAGTGGTCTAGCTACTTGGTTAATTTTAACAAGATTAAAATATTTGATTGCATTGAATTGTGAGACCAGTGCCTTATGGAGTCAACTTCTTTCTTATTACCAATTAAATTACAAGTAATCGGATGGACAATCATTGCTTGAATGCTTAACTATCATATATGAAAGGAAAATTCTAAAATCTAGGTGTGATGCAAGATATTGGTTGCTTTTATTTAAATGCCTAGTCTAGATGTGGCCTTCCTCTTAACTATTTTGGAATTAGTCTCTAGAGTAGGTTGTGGGACGGAAGTCAACGGGAAGCAAGAAAAGGCTTGATTAATGATGCCTCCCCCAGGTTCCAACCACCCGATGCCTTTGGCATTGCAGAGACTATAGCTCTAAGGACTACAATGTCACTGTGTTAACCACTAAAGAGGGTCTAAGTTACGAGAAATAGTGGTCCTAAAAGTCTATTAACCAAGCTTATGCTTGGAGGTAATCTATTAGATGCAAGACTAGCTTAAAATGATATGCAAGGGTTTGAGTGTTTCTTAAGTTGAGATTGCTTAAGTTGTACTTGGTTATTATTTACTTCAAGTTAGGATATTAAGTACTTAATAATGCTTAGAAAGGTAATCTCAACCACAAGAAAAATGTTCAAGCTTAACAATGTTAGAGAAATGCAGCAGTAATATAAATAGACAATATCTCAAAGACAAGATTAATACTACTTAATACAATTAACAATCTCCAAAATTATAATCAATAAATCACCAATATGCCACTTAGATACAAGAGAGAAATTTAAATCCCTTATCACAATTATGATTAGAATAGCATCCACAAGAGATATCAAATTTAACAATGAGAAATGAATCCACTCAATGACAGTAATGGAAATGAGAAATTAAGAACATTAATCCACAATGTCACTTAGAGAAATTAGTCAATTAAACACTTATCAACTTGATTGGAGCACTTGTGTGAATGCACGAGTGTAAAAGATGCCAATGACTAAAATTAAGCCCAAATCACTTCACCCATGAATGATTATGAATTGTAAAATTTCTTTATCCAATTTAGAGACTTATATGTGATTTATTATCACTGCAACCTTGTATTTAGAGGTTTGCAATTTTATATCCGCAGTCAAAAAGTGATGCAAGATGCCAAAGATAAGCTAGAAAATCAATGCATTTAACTTCCAATGATATTCACTTGATTATAGGATTGCTTAGACACTATATATCATATTTATTACGCTCGGATCATACCTCAAAATGATGTATATCAAATCCGTAACAACTCTGAACATTAGTGATCTAGTCCTTATTAAACCAACTGCCTAAATATTAATTTCAAATAAGCTCCAATGATTAGCTAATCAATCAGTGTTTTTTAGATGATATTTAGCCAATTTTGATGATTCTTAGTTAGTTTATATGACTGCATAAATGGTTGTATCAAACATATCAGATCTAGAAATTTCCCAACAGTCCTCAAAAATTAACTTATACGCATTCAATTTAACCACAAGATTAATGTTCAATGTCTTAAGTGACTTGTTACTGAATTTAAGCTTATTTTGTGTGTGTTTATGCCATAAATACACTATTGTAATAATTATATCAGACCTGAAACTTTCCGATCAGACCTCTGCAATTTCAAATCAAACCTTGAAAACAACAAAATTGATAGATCAAACCCTTCTAATTTATTTTGATGTCTTATATGAGTTATTAGATTAATGTGTGGGTTCTTTAAGCTTGTATTATGATATTTATGTCATTGTTATATTGATATATCAAATCTGTTATAAATTATAGAATCAATTAAAATGGGAGATGAAGGCAATAGAAGCAAACCCCAAGGCCTAATGGCCTATGCCAAGTTTGGAGATGTGAGAGAAATCACTCCTCAACGCCTAAACTCACAAAATGTTAGCTCAAAACCGAAAGATCGTACTTTTATGATTGTTGCAATCACAAATTATTAGACATAAAATGTCGAACCATTAAAGAAACCCTTGTTTGCAATGAGATCTAGCCCTTGTAGGGCTCACAACCTTCTTAATGCTTGCAAAATAGGTCCCAGACACTGGCATTTTAAGTTGGGTAAGGGCTAGGGCCTTCAAAAATTGGGTTTCTTCCCCAATCTAAAAATAAAGAATCTGCAAAAATGGGCTCAAAAACCCTAAACTTCTAGGGTTTTTAAAGGTTGGAAACTTCAAAAGTTTACCCCTTTCTTTGATCCCTTGAGAGATTTCACTTGTAAAAATAAAAATAATTTTTCCAAAAAAAACCCAATATATACAAAAATAAAATTAAAACCCCGAGAAATTATATACAAGAACAAATTAAAATGCAAAGGGCTAGTGAAATTATTTGCATAATAAAAAATAAGGTGAAATATTAGTATATCTAAACACAAATTAGAGAAACTCTATCAAATTTTGAATGTGAGATAAAAAATTTACAAGTAAAATTTAAATTTCAAATTAAAAGTTAAATGTAATTAAAATATTTAAACTACAAAATAAAAAATTAAATCATATAAAAATTCACAATTTTGAAATCTAAAAATTATTTACAAAATAAAATAAATCTAAAGACTATTTACAAATATATTAAAAACCCCAAAACATAAAATTTAAAATAAAACCCCATACCCAAATAGCTGCAAAAGAAGTGTTAGAAATATTATTTACAAAAATTATAAATAAAAATTATTTACAGGTTATATACAAATATACAATGCTTGAAATACTTTTGAAGAATAAATTTTTATGATAATTTGACAATAGCTTGATGTATTTCGAAAAATAGTTGTTAACCACAGCTTTATCGAAGTAAGAAAATCACATAAAATATTTGAAATCCAAACAAGGTTAGTTTGTGCTCACAGTCTGTGAACTTGGAGCCGAATGGTGGGGAACCTACAAACTCTATATATTTCTTTAAAAATATCATTAGATCATACAACTAGCAATTGCACCATATGTTGCAAAGAAAACGTTGTAAAACAGTAACATAGGAAATAGTAGTATAGACGAACAAATATGTGATATGTTATGTGATTTAATTGAATATTTAACTTATAAATATGAATTATTTTATTTAAGAGAAATTATAGGTTTGGAGAATTATGTGGATAAAAAAATTGGTTTTTTTATAACCTAATAAATTGTGGGATTTCAAAATAATCAAATGCCTAATAAAAAACAAAGTGTTTACATCTTATTTTAAGATTTGGATCTTCAATTGTAACCATTCATTCTTATAGGGTTTCAAAACAATTCAAAGTGAGGAAGGGTTGAGCTCGTACTCAACCATTCATTCTTATAGGGTTTCAAAACAATTCAAAGTGAAGAATTGATCGATGGGTTGAGCGCGTACTAAATTGACACGATCGATAATTTTATAACATGTCAATGCAATCATCGTGGATAACACACAAACAAGTTTGATAATTGATTAATTTAAAAAAAAAAACACAAACAAGTTTGATAATCAAAAAATTTGAAAAAAAAAAAAAAAAAAATCTCTTAGAAAACCTTATCACTAAAATTATAAAAAATAAGGTAGACCCATTTTAAATTGTACAAAAGGTTATATGACATTTCTAAAAAGGAAAATGGATTTAAATTTAATGTTGTAATGTTGTAGTGTGAGAGGCATTTTCAAGTTTGGAAGAGATGTTGTAATAATCATGTCTTCCTCCTATTTTGTTAAACATTTTGTCCGAATCAAATTACATAAAAATTAAATTTAACAAAACATTATGAATAAAACAATTTGACTAGATCAAATCATATTAAAATAAAAATAAAATAATAAAAAGTAAAAGTAATAATTATAATTATAATTATTAATTAAACAATTTAGATTCATCTTCACTAGATCCAAAGCTAAGATAGATTTAATTTTTTTTTTTTAGTTTTAACAATATGAAACAACTATTAATTATTTGATACTTAATCTCATTTAATTTATATGACTATAAACTATTTCTTTCCCCTGCAATATTTCTTAAAAATAAGTTTTTTTTAAAAGGAATTTGTGTTTTTCCTTGAAAACTAAAAATGAAGGTTTTAACGAATTCACGGTAACTGCACAGCAACACGTAACTGTAGTACAATCGCAGTTCAACCGGAGGAGTAGGAACAGCTAATTATAACAGAGTTGTCTTTAGTGAGATTGTTTGAAAGTTTTTCCAGAGGAAAAATGGGAATAGCGGTTTACAACCGAGTGTTTTTTTAGATTTTTTTGGAAATTTTCCTTCTAGATTTTTTTCGATTTAATTTCTGTAAAATCCTGCGGAAATTCATTGAAACTTATTGCAGCATGTGAAACTCTTGTAAGAATCCAACACATCACAATTTCATACTTTTCTCTCTGAAAGCTCGCAGTTCTGATAAAAAGCCCCCGTCGTCGCCCCGCTCGAGCTCATAGCGACCCTCCCACATGCAGAAGGAGGAGACAAAGAGGTCCAGTGGCCCGCACTCTGCGAAAAAACTGGCAGTTTGCGTATCAAAGAAGCTGAAAACGAACGCGACCCTTTTCGAGTCTTTGTAGGGCATTCCGGTAAGCGTTTTTGCAGGTGCTCATAATATACAGAATTCTGCTCATTTGCGGCCGTGTTCTCGCGAAAGCTGGACGAAGCAGTCAGACAGGTATGTGTATCTAAAATTTCAGTGTTTAAATATTTGAAACTGCCACAAACTATACTAAATTGAATCGAAATTCATGCAACAGAAAAAAAATGAAAAGATAAAACGTGTTAATGGAATACCATAATTCTGATAAGACCTTCACAGTCCATTTGCACTTCATCATAATCGGCTCGACCTGTTTAGCCACATCTTCTGGAAGCTTTCCGGCCTCGGCAGTTTTAAATTTAAAGACTTACATACATATCCCAGAATTTCAGTTTGTCTCTATCCATAAGTTAGGCTCTGAACTCTCACACAGGCATGTGTATCTAAAATTTCAGAGTTTAAATATTCGAAACTGGCACAAACTAAACTAAATTGAATCGAAATTCATCGCAGCAAGTAAACCGACAACCCAACCAAAAATAATGAAAAGATAAAACGTGTTAATGGAATACCAAAATTCTGATAAGACCTTCACAGTCCATTTGAGCTTCATCATAATCGGCTAGCCTTGTTTAGCCACATCTTCTAGAAGCTATCTGGGCTCAGCATTGCTGCTCTTCCATAAAAGTTGCAACTCATTTTGTAATTGGATTGTTTTTAACACAGTTTTTTTTATTCAATTATTTCTATAATTGATTAATAATAGTATTTAATTCTAAGGTAGAGACTATTTCAATTGTCTAACATCAAAATCAATGGCGCACAATGATACACATGAAGTTGAGGGGAATTGTTTTCAAAAGAGATGCTTTACAGAATAATGAATTGCATCACCTAAGATAATCCCAAAACTTACCAATAAAATGTTTCTATCTTCTACAAATGAGATAACAATTCATGTATTATTGAAGCTCAATATAGGAAAGGCACGAACCACATATCAACATATCAATGAGACAAAGACACCATGAAATGTACCCCAAAGTTTTTTATTATGAATTCCAAACGTTCCCAACAGAACAGTGGCTTCACACCATATTTACAAAATTACATTGGGACCAGAGTCACTATCATTGTGATAAATAGAAGCAAAATGCCTTCCATTTATAGAGAATTTATTCTAAGTGGAAAATAACGGCTAGTTGGTTTAAACCCTGTCAAAATAATCTTGACTGTTGATAAATATTTGATCAAGTCAGTTAAAAATAATTATATTATTTTGTATTAATGGAGAAAAGGTTACACAAGTTGTAACGTATCTCCTTAGTTTAGGATTTGTTCCTAGAGTTTAGGAGTTTGTTTGCAACTTCCTGATTTCTGGTGATGTACTTAATGATGCAATTTCTCATTCATGAATGTAGAGTGAAAAGAGAGTGATCTCTCAGTTTGAGTGTGGTCTTCAGGTGCAGTACTCACCTGAGACCTACAACTCCTTTTTCAATTCTGTGCATATTTTATCTTGGTATCAGAGCTCAGATTGGGTGAGTCTGATCTTTTATTGCCTTTGTGGCTGAATCGCCTTTGTGGCCAGTGTGCCTTTGTGGCAGAATCGTCTTCGTGGCTAAAAGTGCCTTTGTGGCCGCGTGTACATGAGAGCTGTGTGTTCACAGAGCTTTGTGCTCGACCGAGCAGGTGGACTGCAATAACACCTGGCTCACAGACTCAGATGATTTTTTAATTTTCTGAGCAGAAGGGGGTTGGCGCGTTTTCTGCGCTGACAGTCGCGCCAGGAAGCACAACTAGCACGTCTGTTCTGCCCATAACCGCGCCAACGCGCCAAATCACGGGATTGGCACGGAGGCCAACGGAAAACTCGCGCCAGGAAGCACAACTAGCACGTCTGTTCTGCCCATAACCGCGCCAACGATTTTGCCTTACATCGATCTCATTTGGGCGCGGATTTTTCGCTCGGGAAGGTGCCACCTCACCTTCAAGGGAAGATCCGTGGGAAGCCTCACCTTCGTTGGATGTTCTGCGAGAGTTGCAGATCGGAGAAGTTGTGGATCTGTCCAGGAGAGGCAGATCAGATCAGTTTTGATCGGATCAGTTTTGTGGTTGTATTGAAAAATAGCGGATTTGCTCATTGGAGCGAGATTAACTTGCAGATTTGTCAGATATTGCTGGATCTGAATCGAAGATACAGTGGGTGGATCAGGAGAACTAGCAAAGTAGTGGCGGATCGGTTGTGAAGATCTGACAGGTACTCTCTCTTTTTTCTGAATCAGTTGGGTAGATTCATTTACTTGTAAATCAGTTCAGAATGAGTAACACTATGGAATCATATCTCCATGAGTCTGGTAAACTCGATGGATATAACTTCACGAATTGGAAGTTTAAGATTCAGACCTTGCTTGAGGGTGCGAATGCATGGTTGATAGTTACAGGTGATGAGCAGAGGCCGAATTCAAACAGAGGGGCAAATACACAGGAGCAAGAATGGGATAAGCGAGAAAACAAGGCGAAAGTTTTGCTGAAGATGTCCGTCAAGGACAATATTATCCCACATATCAGAAACTGTAAAACGTCCGCGGAGATCTGGATGACCATCAAAAGTCTGTATCAGACCCATAACACAAGTCGAATTATGGCACTCAAAAGCAATATGTTTTCAATGAAGATGGACGAAAGTGAGACTGCTGCTGCATTCATTGCGCGAGTCAAAGATGTGAAAGACGGATTGGGAGACATCGGAGAGAAGGTGTTTGACTCCGATCTCGTCACAATCACGCTGAATGGGATGAGAGATGAATATCAAATGTTCATCACTGGATTGGCGGCAAGGGAGAAAGCGCCTACATTTGAAGATCTGACGGGAATCTTGCTGCAAGAGGAGGAGCGGCGACAGAATTTGAAACCCCAGAACGATGATCTTGCTCTGATGGCAAAACGGCGATCATTCAGAGGGAAGCAGCCACAGCAGCAATCACAGTCGCAACTGCAGCAAAAAAGAGGTATATCACAGAAGAGTCCGTATAAAGGTATGTCTGTAAATCATCCTGTAAAAAGATGTTATTATTGTGGAAAGAAGGGTCATATACAGATGGAATGCCTTAAGAAGCAGACAAATGATGCAAAGAAAAAGTTGGCGATAGCAAAGCACAGAGGATATTTTGTTGAAGAAGATGAAGATTTCAGTCACGAATTTCGGCTGTTCACAGCTAACTGTGCCCTTTCAGCATCTAATGAGGACAATATCTGGTATGTCGATTCTGGTGCATCCTCTCACATGACAGGTAAAAAGGAATGTTTTTAAAATCTTGAAGAAAGTACATATGGATCAAAGTTTTATTTAGGAGATGATAGTGGATACGAGATTAGAGGCTATGGGGATATTCCAGTAAAGTTACCAAATGGTGAAATCAGTCGTCTTAAAAATGTTTTATATGTACCTGGAATTAAGAAAAATATGATATCTGTATCCATGATAACTGATCAAGATATGCAAGTCGAATTCTTCAAGACTCATTGTGTCATAAAGGATTGCAGGAATGAAATTGTGGCAACAGGGGTGCGTGTAGGAAGCTTATACAGACTGGATGTAAAGAGTATACCACAGCGAGCCATGGTTGCAGATGGATCGACAGCCGAACAACTCTGGCATCAGAGATTCGGTCATCTGAATTGGCAAGACCTCATGTTATTGCAGAGAAAAGGTATGGTCGAGGGACTCCCTGTCTTTCATAATACTCAGTTAAATTGTGATGGATGTGCCTTAGGTAAAATGCATAGAGAACAGTTTCCTGTGCATGATAGAAGGAAGGAAAGAGACATTCTAGAACTAGTGCACACTAACATATGTGGACCTATGTAGACGAGGTCGCTAGGTGGAGCATATTTCTTTCTGTTATTTACTGATGATTGTACTAGATATTCATGGGTTTATTTTCTGAGTAAAAAGAGTCAAACTTTCCAGTGTTTTATAGAATTTAAAACCTTGGTGGAAAAACAGTTTGGAAAAAGTATAAAAATTCTCCGATCTGATCAAGGGGGAGAATACAAGCTAGGGGAATTCATGAAATTCTGCAAATCTCACGGGATTGTTCAGCAGTTTACAGTGCCACACACACCACAGCAGAATGGAGTGGCAGAGCGCAAGAACAGAACTTTAGTGGAGTGCGCATGGAGCATGTTACAAGGTAAGGGTCTATCTAATAGTTTTTGGGCAGAAGCTATTAATATTGTTGTATATTTAAAGAACAGAAGTCCTACCAGATATCTTGGCTTCAAAACTCCTTTTGAAGCCCTATATGGACTCAAACCAGCAGTAAATCATTTAAGAGTATTTGGGTCAAAATCATTTGCACATATACCCAAAGCTGATAGGAGGAAATTAGACCCTAAAGTTGTTAAATGCATCTTTGTTGGATATGGCACGGAATTTAAAGCATATAAGTTGTTCAATCCTGAGTCTCATAAGATATTTGCAAGTAGGGAAGTAGTGTTTCATGAACAGGTTCAAGAAGGGAAAGATGACATTAGTGATGATTGGCATATTCCATTTTTGATGGATGAAAGTAGTGAGGATGAACGAGAGCAGGAGCAGAAACAGGAGCAGAAAGAAGAACGGGAAGAAGGTGATAATGAAAGCCCAAATAGATCTGAAGAAAAAAAAATTGAGGTAAGTCCTCTACCAAGGAGATCAGGTAGGAAGACTCAAAAACCATCCAAATTGAAAGACTATGCTTTGATGTCAAATATTTTGAACATTGTAGAGCCCACTAATTACAAAGAAGCTAGTCAATCTGAGGCATGGAGGGCTGCAATGAATGAGGAGATAGAATCTATTCTTAGAAATAACACTTGGGATTTAGTTGAACTGCCTAAGAATAAAACGCCCATACAATGTAAATGGTTGTTTAAACCAAAAATGAATGCAGATGGAAGTATAGAAAAACTAAAAGCTAGGCTGGTTGCAAAGGGGTACTCACAGCAAGAAGGTATAGATTTTGATGATACCTTTGCACCTGTAGCAAAGTTAAATACTATCAGAATGCTTATTTCTATAGCAAATAAACATAATTGGGAGCTACACCAGCTTGATGTTAAATCTGCATTTTTAAATGGTGAATTAAAAGAATAAATTTACTTAGTATAGCCAGAAGGGTTTGTAAAGCAGGGGCAGGAACATCTTGTTTGCAGATTGAAAAAGGCACTATATGGTTTAAAGCAAGCACCCAGGTCTTGGTACGAAAAGATTGATTCTTTCTTTTTAGAGCATGGTTTTCATAGGAGTTTGAATGACCCATATTTTTATACCAAGTACAATAAGCAAGGGCAGATTATTTTGATTTCTTTGTATGTAGATGACATGATTATAACAGGAAATGCAGATAATTTAATCAAAGAAATCAAAAGGCTTATGGCACAAGTTTTTGAAATGAAAGATCTCGGAAGTCTCCATTACTGTCTGGGATTAGAAGTATGGAGAGATATTGGGCAAACTTTTCTTACCCAAGGAAAGTATGCCAAAAATCTGTTGGAAAATTTTGGCATGGATCAGTGTAGGTCAGCAGCGACACCATCGCAGCAGAATTTGAAGTTGTGCAGTGACGATGGCACTAAGGAGTTGGATGCCACTATGTATAGACAGTTGGTTGGGAGTTTGATATATCTCACAAAAACCATACCAGACTTGGCATACTATGTTAGTGTGTTGAGCCAATTCATGTCAACACCACATGAAAGTCACTGGGTTGCAGCAAAAAGCGTGTTGAGGTATCTTTGTGGTACTGTTAATTATGGCATTTTATACACTAACACATCTGATGTTATTCTAGCAGGTTTTTCAGATTCAGACTGGGCAGGTAACCTGGATGATCGAAGGTCTATCACAGGTTACGCATTCAGCATAGGATCTGGGGTCATTGCATGGAGCAGCAAAAAGCAAAGTACTGTAGCACTGTCTTCATGTGAAGCTGAATATCAAGCATTGTGTGCAGCGACGTGTGAATCGATCTGGTTGAGAAGGCTTCTCAATGATGCAGGAGAAGAACAGAAAAACTCTACTTCCATCAAAAGCGACAACCAGAGCACTATTAAATTAGCATACAATCCAGTGTTTCATAAAAACACCAAAAATATAGACACTCAGTTCCATTTTGTCAGAGAGAAACTACAGTCAAAAGAAATTAATGTTGAATATTGTAAAACTTGTGAAAATGTGGCTGATATTTTTACTAAGCCTCTTGCACATGTGAAGTTTGAATTGTTTAGAAGGATGCTATGAGTTCAGGATAATCCTTTCTCCATTAAGGGGGGGAGTTGAAAATAATTATATTATTTTGTATTAATGGAGAAAAGGTTACACAAGTTGTAACGTATCTCCTTAGTTTAGGATTTGTTCCTAGAGTTTAGGAGTTTGTTTGCAACTTCCTGATTTCTGGTGATGTACTTAATGATGTAATTTCTCATTCATGAATGTAGAGTGAAAGGAGAGTGATCTCTCAGTTTGAGTGTAGTCTCTAGGTGCAGTACTCACCTGAGAGCTACAACTCCTTCTTTTTCAATTTTGTGCATATTTTATCTAAGTCTCAATCACTGTCATCGAAAATATTTATTTTTGAGGAACTTTCGAATTTATCATTAAACCCATTTTTATTAGCTCAAAAATAATTATTTTGATCTAATTTCCTCTCTTTGACTTAACCACCAAGGTCAAAGGGTCCAACTTTTATTGGGGGACCTCCAAAAATTAATTGTTTTTAGACCCGTGAATTTTTCCACTTGGAGAAATCAATTTCTCTAACATTTTATTTTTTACTCTAGATTAATTAATTTTCTTGCTTTGGATTTAATTTAATTTTTCTACAAAAATTAATTAATTGACTCTTGAGGGGATTAATTATGTTTCCACCCTCAAATATTTTAGTCATGGTGTCTAAGTATGAAGGACCATGCACTAAAATATTTTTTACATAGATTTTACAAATTCAACCCTCAAGGGGGGATACCCGTTCGTTATAGACCCTCATAACATTTACTCAATTCTGTGACACAATATGATCTAGTAGACCAAGTGATTTGTAATAAAATAATTTTGTCAATTAGCTTAAATTATTCTCATATCACTTTTCCAATAGACTCAACTAAAACACTAGGACTCACCTAAGACTTTGTCAATAAATTCCACACTAGCTTTGGGGTTTAAGCTGAAGGGAAAACTCTATCGATTATCCATGTTTAGAAACACACATAATGCGGTGAGACGAAAAACCTCATGGGATGAAATTTGTCGCCAAAATCATAGGCTTACCTAGGTTGTTACATAATTAAATGATCGTACTAGCATCATTTACATTACAATTTGCAAAAATTAGGTTTACAATGACATGAGAACTGGTTCGCTGATGATTCTGATCTTTGAAAAAATTTGCATAGATGCTTCCTTAGACTTGTGACAAAATGGGTGCAACATCTAGCTCCATATGGGGACACATTGCTTCAACGAAGTGACCTGGGAATCCAAAATCATATATATCCAAGAAAACAAAATTTCATCAAATAGATATTCATTCAAAATCGAAATCATCATGCATTCATAGAATATTTGCTGGAATGGAAAAAATCTACTCTAACAAACTGAAAAGTAAAGACATAAAACATAAGTGCATAAAAATGAAACTAACTAACAACATAAATGAAAATGAATAGGGTTATAGATATTATACAAAAGATGCCCCATGGTATCAGATGTCTTCAACATAGTGCATACTGAGCATTTGTCGACTTTCTGGCAAGTTTGTGGGTTACTTATCGGATATGTCATGCCCAATCCTGCATATCGAAGGACTTTGTCTTATCTGAATATTGAGATGCTCTCGTCCATCAGATGCATCAAACCTCTTCTTTCTTCTCTTTCACATTTTACGTTTGCTCTCGGTAGTATATGATGTTTATGATGATGTGGTCGGCACACGACTTGCTTCCTGGTCTAGAAAACGTTCATGTGGAAAAATTTGAGGTGTCCAAGACTTTTGTGACCCGCTCTTCTATATTCTCATGACTCTGCTCTATAAAATTCGATGGATCATTATTTTAAGTATCAATTTGATTTCCTTAAGTTTCCTTCTTGACCAAATCATCTTTATTTAACCATTTCTCAATGGAATCAATGAGTTCTTTATAATAAGATGAAGTTTGTTTCATTGAACTGGGAGGCTTATGCTCTGGATCCTTGTTGAAGAAATTAATTGTTTAATAAAAACAACTAATCACCTAGACATTAAATCATGAACCCAGAGTTCAATCTGTTTATTTCAAAGTTGTCCATACAGTTTGTGCAAGAAATAGTGCTAATATCACTTCACTTGTATGAACCTAATGAAAAGTAAAGACATGTGAATGAAAGGAAAAACTCACACTTACTAAAAGAAATAACTCACACTTGGCTTCTAGACTTCAAGCTTAAACAAACAAGACTACTAAAGGACTCAAGTCGCTAAGACTCTTACCAAAAACAGTGAAGAAATGCAACCAAATACAAAAATGTTTCCTAGGGAACTACATCTATAAGAAAGGAATGACACTATAGGTAGAAATGAATTCACCAGAAATGATATCGAATCATAAGAATTAACAACTCTACATTAACCAACAAGGATCGGAAAGGAAAGATAACACTCCAAAAAACCAATTGTAATAAATCTATTCTATGATATCCAACTGTAACTATTGCAAAACGCACACTTTTAACAGTAAATCTGATTAATAGCAAGTATATCTAGAAAACAACTGAATAATTGAATGACACGAACTAAAAGCGGAATAAAAACTTAATGCTACAAGAAAGGATAATAGTAGTTCCAGGACCGAGCCCAAAAATGTTGGAATTCATTGCATAATAGCTAACTCAACACAATAAGTTAAAGTCGAACAACAAAAGTCTCCATTAAATTATAACGAGTAAGTTACAAGGAATGTCTGTAGAGATTTAAAATATAGATAAAAATCATTACAACTCAAACTCAAACTCTAATACTGAGGTTCAATCCCTCATTTTCATACTAAAAAAACGAGTCTATTTTCAAATGGAAAGGGATGCTGAGAATCTAAAGATTCTCAGGATGCTTTATTCAAATTACATTCTTTATTCTCCATCGTTTCCCGGAACAGCAAGGCCAAGATCTCTTCTTCAACTAATTCATCCAGGATAGAAGTCAATCTTGTTATGTTGGCTATAATTAACTTGAACAGCTCCACATTATATGTTCTTCCTTGACTATTGCAGGGAACAACATCTGGTATCAAATATCCTTGTTCAAATAACGGTTCAAATCATAAGTAAACCACACCTTTCATAATTTAAATCAATTCTTTAAAGAGATAAAATAATTAAAAGCCACTGACTCCTTTCTAGGATCTATATTGCACGAGTTATCACATTATGCACACAAAAAGGCTTAGAAAACTAATATAAAAATAGGAAATAAGGTAAGGAAATTATATCAGTTACGAAGCCCAACATCACCCCTAGCTTACATTTTTGCATGACCTCATGCAAAAAAATGATTGACATGAAGAGTAGTTAGGGAATAGGTTTGGATTTCTTGAAAGGAAACATACTTACCTGCCTTTGTCAAGTCATATTTGTATTTGTAGGAGGATTAAGGACACCATATTATGGGGCATCTGTATCTTCACCCTATCCAAATAGGACCTTCCAACACCAAAAGAACATAATCGTGTGCCCTACTCATTGCATGCTGGAAATTTTGAAAGCCAAAAGGTTCTCTATTTTTAATTTCACCGGATGACGCTTGTCATCTCTTCTTGGCTCCTAGGAGAGCTTCAACCTTGATGTCTCCCAGGTATTCTAGTCCTGATTGCAGAACATCATTGTGGATGGGTGCCAAGGCATCAACAACACCAAATTGTTCCATAAACCTCTTATGATGGATAAGTGTGCGCACAGGGCTCTGTGGCTCCCCTCTAACCCAGAGTTCCAAACCAAGCTCTCTTCTTTGAAATATTTTATAAGCTTTAGCCCACTTTATTTGATTATGACAGAACAATATAAAAGCTTGAAATTTCGCATACCCTATAAAAGGCATAGGATTCTCATCTACTTGCTCTTCTAAGAAGAAGTTATGCATGTACAACTCACATAAAAATTACCTCTTATGATCATCCTGCTTATGAAAAGAGGTAACAAAGTTTAAAACGTTGCTGAATTCATATGGTTGTCTCGACTGTGGCCTTGAATTTAAGCAGTAAATATCATTCTAACATAAATAAAGTGTAATTCCGGGTTGGAGATCTGCATGAGAGGGCATCAAAATATAGAACAAAATTACTTTATTTGTTCTGAAGCCTTTCCAAGGTGATCCTTCAAAGCCTGAATATTTTTCTTAGCTGTTCTAAGCTTGGCATAAGTCTCATCCTCTGTGACTGCCAATGCCTAAAACTTTTGAAGTAACTCTTGATGCTCCTTCTGAGGTACTACCTCTTTATGGTATCAAGCTATAGCTTCTTGTTGTTTCTCCATCGTTTTATTTAAAACCTGGATGGTAGCTTCCACGATTAAAGGATTATATGGAGGTACATGTTCTGATTGTGATTCCCTTGCAATGAATATTGGTGAATATGTTTGGGTCCCTGCTTCAGTAGTTGAAACATCAATTATTAATGGGTCCAACTCAGTTTGAGTTCCCACAGTAGAGGTAGCAACAAATTCTACAAATTCGGTTTGAGCTTCATTCTCCTGGACTTGTCTCTTCTTATCATTTTTCTTCTCATAACTCCTTTGAGGCTTATTGTCCCACAACCATTTCTTTAGTTGTTGTACCTTCCTTTGTAGCTTCCTATTTTATTTTCTCAACAACTCCATTTCTTTGCTAGTCTTGTGTTTCCCTTTATCCTTCAAGTCTTTGTTAATCTTTTGTGCAAAATTTTTGGCCAAAGTAACTGGAGAAGAGGAAAGGGAAACAACAGTCATGGCATCAGGTCGTCTACCCATCATTTCTTGGGTGGACTCAATTGTGACATTGATTACAGGTTCTATGAGATCTTTTTCAACCTGAGGTTCGAATAGAAAGTCAATATTGACTTCTTGTTACACGTTTTTCAAAGGAAATTGTAAAGTCAATATTTGCAACATAATCTGTAGAATGTTATTGAAGAAAATCATTTTCAGGCTCTCCTGGGGATTCTAAAATAAAAATGGTTGTAGAATTAGGAGGAAATGTTGGAGAATCAGGCGTCGTCCTCTGGTCAAAAGGTTTTTCTGAATAAGTTGCAACTTCTTATAAATTCATAGACTGCATAAAGTTCTCCAATCTTTCCAGAACTTGGGTTGCCTCCATTTCCTACTCTTGAGGAGAATCCTCCTGATGGATCTCCTGTTGTACTCCTTTTGTATCAAGAAATTCTTGAGGCCCACTTTGCTTCAGCAGTTTTTTATAGGAGTCTATAGGATTTCGTGACTTAGCCAACCTAGTCGATCTTCTCCTTTTTCTAGGTAGGGAGGCCAAGAGGGAAGCCATTATTTTCTCTACCATGGTTAATTGTTAAGGGGTTGGGATTTTTGTTGTTCCTTGCAGGGTACCTTCTACACTCATTATTAAGTAGGGTGTTTCCAAAATCTCCAATGGGTGCTTCACTTTCTGGTGGAGCCTTAGGGTTTCCTAAGAACTCTTCCCTCAATTGTACTTGATTCAAACCTCTGACAACTATCAATTCAATGAGCCCATAGTGACTTATAACTGAGGCTTGGTCCTTAGATCTTTTCAGTCTTAAACCAGTTTCATGCAATAACGAATTCAAAAAATAGGGAATATTTAGGATTACCTTTTGTCTCAATGCTACTATTAATTACAAATGTCGATCTCTTACCACACCATACAGTCCATCGCACGTAATGTACCTTTGGACGATGCCTGCTAATTCCCTCCATGGCTCTGGCAATGAAGCAAGATTGTACCATTTTCCTTTCCTGACCAATTCCTCCACAGGGTTTGCAAACAGGAACGTTGCACTCTGTAGTGGAATATGTATTTCGAGCCACTTCTCTCCTTTCGTGGAAAGGTCTGTCACTTCTGCCGAGACTTCTTCATTTACCTGTATTTGTCTGCCCTTCACCATTGTTACCCCGTTGCTCAAATTCCTTGTAAATTCCAAGGTGACTTCATTATCAAAGCCTTGCAGTGACAGGAAATAGTTTGACCACCCTACTTGATCTAGGATATTGTGCACTTGCTCAGAGATTTGCAACTAGGTAGGTTCGCTATGCACTAAATGGCCACCCATTTCATTTGTTCCACAGGGAGCTATTTGGAGCTAGAAAGAGAAAATTTCAGCAAATATAGAGACATAAATGTTGCACAGAGTGGAGAATTCAACAACCATAACATGCAATGATGTTTAAAAATTTTAAGCGTCCAATTGTATATTTATCCTTTCACCCCACCCCCCGCCCCACCCCCCATGAAGTTAGAGGTCACCCACGACCTTCCATCATGCATTTGATACGCTAATATAGTTGAAATGACTAACAGATAAGGATATATTGATTAGACATAATGGAGCAATCGTCAAAAATAGAAATAGAGGGTGAGGCGTGCGACGTAATTATTGGACACATTAATCATTAATTATCTAAAGATTCTCAGGATGCTTTATTCAAATTAAAAAAATCTCCATCGTTTCCTGAAATAGCAGGGCCAAGACCTCTTCTTCAACTAATTCATCCAGAATAGAAGTTAATCTTGTTATGTTTGCTATAGTTAACTTGAACAGCTCCACATAATCCGCTCTTCCTTGACTATTCCAGGGAACAACATCGGGTATCAAATATCCCTGTTCAAATAATGGTTCAAATAATAGGTAAACCGCACCTTTCATAATTTAAATCAATTCATTAAAGAGATAAAATAATTAAAATCCTTTGACTCCTTTATAGGATCTATATTGCGCGAGTTATCACATTATGCACACAAAAGGGCTTAGAAAATTAATATAAAAATAGGAAATAAGGTAAGGAAATTATATCAATTACGAAGCCCAACATCACCCCCTAGCTTACATTTTTGCATGACGTCATGCAAACAAATGATTGACATGAAGAGTAGTTAGCGAATAGGTCTAGATTTCTTTAAAGGCAACATACTTACCTTCCTCTGTCAAGTCATATTCGGATTTGTAGGAGCATTAAGGACACCAAATTATGGGGCATTTGTATCTGCACCCTATCCAAATAGGACCTTCTTCCAACACCAGAAGAACATAATCTTGTGCCCTACTCATTGCATGTTGGAAATTTCAAAAGCCAAAAGGTTCTCTATTTTTAATTTCACTGGATGACACCTGCCATCTCTGCTTGGCTCCTAGGAGAGCTTCAACCATGATGTCTCCCAGGTATTCCAGTCCTGATTGCAGAACATCATTGTGGATGGGTGCCAGGGTAGCAACAACACCAAATTGTTCCATAAACCTCTTATGACGAATAAGTGTGCGCACAGGGCTCTGTGGCTCCCCTCTAACCCAGAGGTCCAGGCCAAGCTATCTTCTTTGAAATATGTTATAAGCATTAGCCCACTTTATTTGATTCTGAGAGAACGATATAAAAGCTTAAAATTGCACATACCCTGTAAAAGGAACATGATTCTCATCTACTTTATTTTCTAAGAAGAAGTTATGCATGTACAACTCACTTAAAAAGTACCTCTTATGATCATCTTGCTTATGAAAAGAGGTAACAAAGTCTAAAACTTTGTTGAATTCATATTGTTGTCCTGACTGTATGGCCTTGAATTTAAGCAGTAAATATAGTTCTAACATAAATAAAGTGTAATTATGGGTTGGAGATCTGCATGACAGAGCATCAAAATATATAGAACAAAATTTATTTATTTATTTTGTAGCCTTTCCAAGGCGATACTTTAAAGTCTGAATATTTTTCTTAGTTGCTCTAAGCTTGGCATAAGTCTCGTCCTTTGTGACTGCCAATGCCTTAAACTTTTGAAGTAACTCTTGATGCTCCTTCTGAGGTACTACCTCTTTATGGTATTGAGATATAGTTTCTTGTTGTTTCTCCATCATTTCATTTAAAACCTGGATAGTAGCTTCCATGATTAAAGGAGTATATGGAGGTACATGTTCTGATTGTGCTTCCCTTGCAATGAAGATTGGTGAATCTATTTGGGTCCCTGCTTCAGTAGTCAAAACATTAATTATTAATGGGTCCAACTCAGTTTGAGTTCCCACAGTAGAGGTAGTAGCAAAGTCTACAAATTCAGTTTGAGTTTTATTCTCCCTGACTTCTCTCTTCTTATCATTTTTCTTCTCGTAACTCCTTGGAGGCTTACTGTCCCGCAACCATTTCATTAGTTTTCGTACCTTCCTTTGTAGCTTCCTATTTTATTTTCTCAACAACTCCATTTCTTTGTTTTTCTTTTGTTTCCCTTTATCCTTCAGGTCTTTGTTAATATTCTGTGCAAATATTTTTGCCAAAGTAACTGGAGAAGAGGAAAGGGAAACAACAATTATGGCCTCAAGTCTTCTAGCCATAATTTCTTGGGTGGACTCAACTGTGACATCAATTACATGTTCTATGAGATCTTTGTCAACCTAAGGTTCGATTAGAAAGTCAATATTGACTTCTTGTTACACATATTTCAAAGGAAAATGTAAAGTTACTTTTTTAGGGGAGGAATGTTCTAGGACAGATGCAACATAATTTGTAGAATGTTTGTCTGCTCAACTTAGTGTTCCTAAATTAATGTCATAAATTGTCAACCAGGGCTAGTAAACTATTGAAGTGAAGTGCACTATATGTGCCTAGGTATCTGCTTCCTACTTCGTTGTGTTTAGTGTTTTTTCTAGTGTTTTTGGTTTTGTGTTTTTATGCTAAGAGGAAAAGGACTAAGTGTTTGACAAAGAGAAGTTATTGGTCACACTAAAACAGAGCAAAATATATTCTAGACTATGTATGGCACCTAAGAAACAGAAAATGCTAATTCACAGATTTCAAAACTTGACAAGAAAAATAACTCATAACATGAACTCAGTCCAATTCATTTCACTAGAAGTATGTTGGAAAAACTTGAGAAAAGGATAATTCTAATGCAATGAGGTTCTTCTAAGTAAACAACAACTTACAATTATCACAGAGAAAATCTCATCCATGGTTAGAAATTTGTTGGGACACATTTGAAAATGATTATCTGTAACATAGTAAGGAACCCTACTCTTAATTAACTTATGACACTAAAATTGATCCATTATGCAACTCAAAATGTCACTTACTAAACCTCATTCAAAGATTAGAAATCTTTTCAAATAGTTTTGGAAAGAGGCAAGTTTGTAAAATTATGAGAAATTGTGGAAAAGTTAAGACTTCAAAATGACATTACCAGTTCTTGTTCCTATGATAATGATGTATTATCAGAAATTAAGAACAAGAGCAGTTTGTAAATAATGAAGGCATTTAAGTCTAATGTAACAGAACTAGAATACTACTAGCTAATAAAACTTAAAATACATTAAACAGAACTGAACTAATATGCAATTAACCTCTGAAATACTACAGCAGAAATAAAATGCAATTAATCTTTGAAATACTACAGCTCTATCTCATCCAGTGTTAGTGATGTTTTGGAACAATTCATAAGAACAAGATTGGTTGTACCATTCGAGGTAAGTGAGCATAAAACATAAAGTTTAGAAAACTGCCTAAATTAGGAATGAAACAAAGCTACAGTTACTTATCTAAACAATATGCACAGAGCCTCTCGGGTAGTAGGGGCCCTCTACCACCATATTAGCACACGAATCTCCTAAAGATTGCTTCAGATCATGTATTAAAGTTGCTCTTCTTTCATTAAAGGAAAATGTTTCAAAAACAGAGTATTACGGTCTTGGACAATCTTAACAATAAAACATCAATCTAGCTAACTGTCTCTCGGTTTCTCGAGTTATTCTTATAAGAGAAATACATAACTATCCTGGAGAAGAAGTAGGGATAAGTGCCTTTTTCAATTAAAATCAAATTAGAACTCTTGTGGAGGCCTTGTACTTTGTTGAAGACATCTGTAGAGTCCTTGTCCTGGTAGGAATCCACTTCTTAGTTTTGGTTTCCTCCACATGCATAACCACCTGTAGATTTTTTCTCAGACTTCGTAAGGGCAAGAAATGATGTAGGAGTGTTGTGGAATTCAACCATATGCGTTTTTCCTTTAATTGACACCTGTAACCTGGGTGAACATGAAGATAGCTGCGGAATAGGCGACTAGCTACAGAATGGCTGCATTCTGTAGCTAAGTCTGATCAAAAATCACTATAACAACATAACCATAAAAGTATAGCAAGTCAGTCATTGTATGCATTCTTAAAGTAACTTTAATCAATCCTATTGATCTTTTAAGCCTACAACTGATAAAGGACAAAGGAAATGAAGTGAAATTTGGTGAAAGAAAAGGACATCTTTGGGGCTCAAAAATGTTCTTGAAGAAAAGCATTTTCATGTTCTCCTAGGGATTCTAAAATAAAAATGGTTGTAGAATTAGGAGGAGAGGTTGGAGAATCAGGCGGCGTCCTCTGGTCAGAAGGATTTTCTGAATAAGTTGCAACTTCTCCTAAATTCACAGACTTCAGAAAGTTCTCCAATCCTTCCAGAACTTGGGTTGCCTCCATTTCCTGCTCTTGAGGAGAATCCTCCTGATGGGTCTCCTATTGTATTCCTTTTGTATCAAGAAATTCTTGAGGCCCACTTTCTTTCAGCGATTGTTTATAGGAGTCTATAGGATTTCGTGACTTAGCCAACCTAGTCAATCTTCTCCTTTTTCTAGGTAGGGAGGCCAAGAGGGAAGCCATTATTTTCTCTACCATGGTTAATTGTTAAGGGGTTTGGGTTTTTTTTGTTCCCTGCAGGGTACCTTATACCACGAAATTTTCATTTTGATTGGCCCCCTCATTATTAAGTAGGGTGTTTCCCAAAACTCCAATGGGTGCTTCACTTTCTGGTGGAGCCTTAGGGTTTCCTCAGAACTCTTCCCAACTCAATTGTACTTGATTCAAACCTCTAACAACTATCAATTTTATGAGCCCATAGTGACTTATAACTAAGGCTTGGTCCTTAGATATTTTGAGTCTTAAAGCAATTTCATGCAATAACGAATTCAAAAAATAGGGAAGATTTAGGATTACCTTTTGTCTCAACGCTGCCATTAATTTCAAATTCCGACCTCTTACCACGCTATACAGTCCATCGCACGTAATGTAACTTTGGATGATGCATGCTAATTCCCTCCATGGCTCTGGCAATGAGGCAGGATTGTACCATTTTCCTTTACTAACCAGTTCCTCCCCATGGTTCGCAAACAGGAATGTTGCACTCTGTAGCGGAGTATGTATTTCGAGCCACTTCTCTCCTTTTGTGGAAAGGTCTGTCACTTTTTCCAAGACTTCTTCATTTACCTATATCTATCTACCCTTCACCATTGTTACCCAATTTCTCAAATTCCTTGTAAATTCCAAGGTGACTTCATTATCAAAGCCTTGCAGTCACAGGTAATAGCTTGACCACCATACTCGATCTAGGATATTGCGCGCTTGCTCAGAGATTTGCAACTAGGCATGTTCGTTATGCACTGAATGGCTGCCCATTTTAGTTGTTCCACAGGGAGCTATTTGGAGCTAGAAAGAGAAAAATTCAACAAATACAGAGACAAAAATGTTGCACAGAGTGGAGAATTCAACAACCATAACATGCAATGATGTTTAAAAGTTTTAAGCGTCCAATTGTATATTTATCCTTTCACCCCCCACCCACCCCCGATGAAGTTAGAGGTCGCCCACGACCTTCCATCATGCATTTGATACATTAATATAGTTGACATGACTAACATATAAGGATATATTAATTATACATAATGGAGAAATCGTCAAAAATAGAAATAGAGGGTGAGGCGTGCGACGTAATTATTGGACGCATTAATCATAAAGAATGCTGACAGGACTAGATATTATGATACCCAAAACATTAAAGCAAAGGAAAAGCGTATGGAGATATTTTGAACTTCAAACATGGATAAGACAATATTCGCCAAAATATTACCCTTCGAGAAAAATGAAAGAAATTTAGAATAGACTTAGTGGCTCTTCAAATAAAATTGCATCGCTAATATGTAAAATTATAATTAATCGTTTATGCATACTCATCATCACCACTTTCCAAGGAAATATCTAATAATTTTCCATAGTAATCCAACGTTTTCCTTTATTATTGTTAAGGGAGGGCAAAATAGATAACTTTATATGGTAATTTTAAATGTACTTCAATGCCATAGGCATGCCCTCTGCTGCCAGCAGGAATCCATATCCTCGACAAGGTTTCCTTTTAACCCATTGATAAGTCAGTTTCTCATTCTACTAAAAAGTATTCATAACTTTATTTTTTTCGATTATCGACAAAAGGCCATTGTTCTAGTGTGGTGACCAGTTGATAAAAATGCCATTCACCATAGCTAATGAGATGAACAAGTCAGCTCATGATGAGACCTCCTTTCATTTGACCCAAAGATCAAAGGCCATTACCCTAGCTTGGTGACCAGAGCGGTAATGTCACCCCATTAAGTCTTGTGGTCATAGTAGGTCAGCTTGTGATGAGACCTCCTATCATTTCTTTGGTTCTCTTCTTCTCTTTTTATTTATTTATTATTTTTTGTTTTTGTTTTGTTAAGACAAAAAATTAGGAAATGGGGTGGCTTATCAACTCCTTAATATTTAGGGATGGTGTAAAAAGTATTGTAATAATTACCTTTTTAGCTCGCCATTTTGCTTCCCAACATTTCTTTTTCAAGAAGATCGAATAAGTATGAGAAACTAGAATGAAGGAAAATTCCTCAAGTGGTGATTGCAGAAATCCATTATAAATATCTTTATGTATTTACAATATCAGGTTGTTAAAGTTTTAGGAGGTTTAGAAGTCTATTAAAAAAATCTTATAAAACATTATCTTATGGCAATAATTTGGGCAAACTAATTATCTCACCGTGATATCAAAGAATAGCTTCCAAAAAACAAGCTAAAAAGAATAAATATGTCTATAGAAACAACTATGACTTAGAAAACAACAATCGTGAGCAAGGGAACAACAACTGTGACTAAGGGAACAACAATCACGACTAAGGAAACAACAAATGCGACCAAGGCAACAATAGTTGTGACTAAAGAAACAATAGCTGCGACTAAGGAAACAACCAACCGCGACCAAGGGAAAAACAACTGTGACTAAGGGAACAACAACTGTGACCATGGGAACAACAATTGTGACTAAGGGAATATCAACCGCAACCAAGGGAACAGAGTTGTGATGAAGGGAACAACAACCACGACCAAGGGAACAACATCTATGACTAAGAGAACAACAATTGCAACTAAGAAAACAACAACCGCGACTAAGGGAACAACATTTGTGATTAAGGGAACAACAACCGTGACCAAGGGAACAACGGCTGCAACTAAGGAAACAACAACTGCGGCCAAGGGATCAACAACTATGACTAAGGGAATAGTCGTTGCGACTAAAGAAACAACAACTAATTTATTTTTTTAACTTTTTTAAATGAAATTACATTTTGTTATTTATTATTTATTAAACAAATTTCAATAAAATCATTCAAAAAAGGTATGTACATTATACATAATGAAATAATTTTCAAAATACTTTAGTTGTAATAGTGGGGTTACTTCCCTAGTCAGCTATAACCTGCAAGTTGGAATCATTACTTACTTCGTGAAGAAAAGACTCTCGTGAGAGTGGCTGGTGATAAAGACGAATTCAATGTCCATTGGAAAGGAAAGAGATGTCAAAACCATCAATTGTAATAAGTCTCACCGTGCCATTGTCATAAAATTTAGTGACCTCATATGGTCCCAGTCATCTTGTTTGGAGATTCCCAGGGAAATCATGGAATTTGGAGTCATATAATAGCGCCCAGTTTCCTTTCTGAAAGGTTTTCTTTTTAATCAGTCGATCATGCCATTTAGCCCTTTGCCGCTGAATAATAGTTGTGCATTGTAAAGGCAAATAGGCACATTTCGTCTAGTTCATTAAGTTATTGCAAGCGTTGTTTTTGCACTTCTGTGAAATCCAATCTGATTTCCCTAGCGGTTTTGAGAGTCTTGATTTCAGATTCTATTTCAAAAATGAGCTCCTTACCAAAAATAAGTTGATATGGTGAATAGCCAGTAGTGTTGTGCCAAGTTGTTCGATAGGCCCATAAGGCCTCAGGGAGTTTGGCAACCCAATTCTCGCAGTTCACAGATACTGTTTTATTTAAGATTGCCTCCAAACATTTATTGGTGCTTTCCACCTGCCCATTTTCTTGAGGATGGTAAGGAGAAGTAATTCTATGTTTAATGTGATATTTCTGCAAGGTAGAAGAAATTTTGTGGGTAGTGAACTGTGATCCCCCATTTGTTACGATCTCTCTAGGGAATCCATATCGCACAAACAATTCAAATAGAAAATTAATAACTGCCTCTTTTGTAGCCTTTAAGAGAGCTAACGCCTCCACTCATTTAGTTACATAGTCTGTGAAAACCAAAATATACACCTTCTGATTTGACGGTGGGTTGAAGGGGCCCACGAAAATCATCGCCCATCTTTCAAAAGGTTCAAGTACAATTTGCAGCTACAAAGGCATTTCATCGTCTTAAATGGAGTGACCCATCCTATGACAATTATCACAGTTTTGGACATATTTCCTTGCATCTTTAAATATTTTGGGCCAATAATAACCTATATGTAACAATTTATGCCCAGTTCTTCGATCAGCGAAATTCCCACCATAGGGTTCGTCATGACAAGCCTTAAGAATATCATAAATTTCGTCTTCCCTGGTGCATCCACGGATTTGAATATCAAACCCTGTATGGAAGAGGTAACTGTCAATCCAGGAGAACCGTGCACTGCATTGAACGATACACTTATTTTCCTGAGACGGTAAATGTGTTGGAAGTTTTCTTGCTTCCAAGTAACTGGCAACATCAACATACTAGGGTGTTTAAATTGTCACAGGAAACAGATGTTCATGTGGAAACTAGTCTTGCAAAGGAAAATAATCGACTACTAATGGAACTCTGGACAGAAAATCCACAACAAGATTCTCCTTCCCCAGTCGATCATTTACGGTGACATTGAATTCCTATAATAACAGTAACCAGCGAGTTATTTGAACATTAGTAACAAGTTTATTAGCTAAATACCTAATGGCAGAATGGTTAGTATATTAAAACACTGGTATCATGTTATGTAGTGACGAAATTTATTGATTGCACAAAGAACAACTAACAATTCTTTTTTCGTCATTGTATAATTTAGCTCTGTTGGTGTAATATTCTTGATGGTATAATAGATGGAATAAGGATTTTTATCTTATTCATGTCCAAGTACAACTCCTATTGTTGTGTATGATGCAATGGATGAGATGTGGAATGGTAAATTCCAATTTGGCCCTCGTAATACGGAGGCTATTGAGACAAACTTTTTGAGATCTGAAAAAGCAACATCATACCTTCCAGTCCACTCAAATTCCACATTTCCTTTCAATACGTGCAATGGGGCTGCTATTTTTGAAACAATTTCTATAAAACAACGATACTAACCAGCATAGCCAAAGAAACTATGCACCTCAGTTGGTGTACGAGTAGAAAGTGAGAATTACCTCCATCTTTGATGGGTCTACTCAATGGCTGTAGCAGAGATGTAATGCCCAAGAACTACACCCTTTGTCATCATCATATGACATTTTTCATTACTAAGGCATAATCTGGTAGTTATGCATCGTTCAAGAACTTTCTCTAAATTCTGTAAGGCTTGGTTAAAATCACTATTGTAAGGAGTGAAATCATCCATGTATAGTTCAAGCCCTTCACTGATTAAATCGGAAAAAATACTTAATATTTCCCTCTAAAAAGTGGTTGGTGCATTGCACAGACAAAATGGTGAAACCATGTATGCAAATGTTCCCCATGGACAGGTGAACGTGGTTTTGTCTTGATTTTCAAGAGCAATCTGGATTTGGTTATATCCACTAAAACCATCTAGGAAAGAGTAACATTTCTTTCCTACAAGAGTTTCAAGGACCTAATCTACAAATGGAAGAGGAAAGTGATATTTTTGTGTAGCTTTATTCATTATCTGTAATCCATAAATTCTTCATTTGTCATTTTTCTTAGAGACCACAACCAACGGTGAAACCCATTGGCTGTCGGAAATAGGATATATGAAATTAACATCAAGGATTTTTTGCAATTCTTGTTTTACTATATCCCTAAGGCGTGGATTTAATCTTCTTTGATGTTGGAGAATGGCACGTGCATCTTTTTCTATATAAATGTGATGTGCACACAGTTGGGGATCGATGCATCTCATATCAGAATATTCCCAAGCAAAAGCCTATTTATATTTCTGGAGGATTTTAATTAATCTTTTATATTGCAAGTCGTCTAAATTAGCATTAATGTTCAAAGTCTTACCAGGTTCAATTTCGATGGGAACACTATTATGAACTGTAGTTGAGGGTATATGCTCATTGTTCATAGTCTCCAGTGGATCTACCTAGGTCTCATTGTCAAGCATAGTTTTTAACATCTGACATGTTGGATTCCCAATAGTAGAAGGTTGGTTAATAAAACCATTAATTACATCATCCTCGGTTTTCCTTTTAAAAATAAGATCTTCATCCAGAGTAAGAGGAGAACGCAAATTTCCTTCCTGATATTTAGGAGGGAACCATTGATAATTGTCGACTGATAGGTTGGGTCTCGCAGGCGGGTGTAAAACAAGATTTTTAACGGTAGCCCCTTTTTCAATTGTCATATTTCTTGTCCAACACCCGATATATGCATCTGCAGTTGCTGACCATGGTCTTCCTAATATCAAAGGGCGTCCATTCAACCTATTTCTAAGATTAAGAACCAGAAAGTCCATTGGGTACTCCCAGGAATCTACTGAAACGATAATATCATCCAAATTGCCTTCAAGTTTTACTTTCGATCTGTCAGCCAATTCCAACATAATGGAGGTCGGTTTTAATGTTGTGATTCCAAGGATTCCACAGGTTTGTACAGTCAAAATTTTTATTGTGGCTCCTAAGTCCACTAGGGTGTTTGGGAAGTTATGACCTTGAATTTGAACAGTAAATACTGGATTTCTAGGGTCATCATATTTAATAGGTATTTGCTTCCCTAAGATGAGATCAGAAAGTGTCCCAAGAACATGGATTGTAGGAGGGTCTTTTGGTTTTCTCCCAAGCTTTTTGACACGCATTTCTCTAATGGGTTTAGCATAGATTGGGACATCCCAAATAGCCTGGAGAAGAGGAATTTTAATACATAAATTTTCCAGTTCCCCTACGAGATCAAAATCAGAATAGACAGGTGGTTTGATCACAGTAAGTCTCTCAGGGAATGGAGGAGTAGCTTATGTAGTTTTAATAGGCTCTTATTCTTTGGTTGTATTTTCAGATGCCTCTGTTTCGATGACAACTACGGTGGAGGAAGGGTGTTTCGCTAAGGGATGATCCTCAGCATAATTTTCATTATTTTCCTTTTCTTAGTTTCTGTACAATCTTCTGGAAAGATAGTCTGTCTAGACGTCAGTTGCAGCTCATTACATTCAAAGGAGGTAGAACCACAATTTGAGTTTTCAAAGATCTCCAAATATTGGATGGCCCTATTATTCAGATTAGGATTCAGTTTCGCAGGTAATTGAGAACGAAATGGCAGTGGGACATTTGGGGGAAAATGAAGTGGAGCTTGCAATGGTGGTTGTGACTGAGGTAGTGTTTCGACCGATTGATTAACCAGTCCTGCAGGACGTTGCCAGTTTTGAGACCACATTGGTCCCTAAGCAGGTGAGATTTCCCATTGTAAAAGGTATGAATTATCTGATGGATTTTTCCATGAAGACGTAGGATACTATTGATTTGGCCACAAGGGTCCAGCAAATGGTTGATTTAGCTAGGGCGGTGCAGATTATGGCTGAAATTTTCAGGTGGTATGAAAAGGTTGTTGGCCCTGCCACGTTGATCGAGGAATCTGTTGTTGAACATATTGTCCAAAATAAAAAAGAGATGGATCTTGCATCATACCTGGAGGGTGGGTCTTCCACTGCCATCGTTGTTGTTGGGTATGTGTTATATTCTTTCCACGATTAGTCGCACGCGCAGGGGGGTCAGAAGGGAGCAGTTAGTCGCACGCGCGGGAGGGTCACAGAAGGGGTGGCAGCCCCCTTGTCCAGGGGTTCGCAAAGAGCAGGTAGCCCCCTGCGCGGGGTCTGAGGCAGCGCCCCGGTAAAAAAAAAAATCCTTATTTTTCAGTGGGCAGACCCGCCTATGGTTTTGTGCACGGGTTTGCACATGGTTTTGGGGCATGATGGTTTTCAGCCCCTGGTATTTTGTAGATCCAATGAAGGGAACTACGATTGTGTTCTAATCCAGGGTTAATGGATTGGGGTTAATGAATGCTTCGGCATATATATTTAGATATATATGCGTTGTAACACTAAAAGGAATATAATGAAAAATCAAGTTGGTAGTCTCGGTTTTAGGATCTAGGGGAAAAATATTTGTGTATCTGTTTTATGTTTTATGCTCTCACTATTGTTTATTTTCTGTGTTTAAGAATTCTTTTGCAGATAATTCTTGTGTTGGTGTGCCAAAATTCCATCTTTTTACCCTCTTCCTATAACCATTAACCTCTGTTTCATCTCTATAAACCTTGTCATTCCTGCACTAGTCCAAGAAACTGTTTATTCCTACATAAACTTCATATTTCATGATTAAGGTTTATTGGGTACTTTATTAATCATTTTTAAATAGATTTCATGCCTTTAAATATTTCTTGTAACTTATATTTACTTTCCTAAAGGTATGTGATAAGTTAAGTATTAATCATTATGTTAGTGTGATCTAAGTGCAGGCAGATTCTTGCACCGCCAACAATCAGCGTTTTGTGATCTCCGCAATAGTTCGATCACTCCACGCGAGCATTATGATCCATGTCTTCTAGTTCGGTTGCAGATTAACTAAAGTCAAACACAGGCGGATTTTAGTCAGGGATGTGCTGAGGCCTCGAAATTTGCTGCAACAACATGGGGGATTACCACGTGGTCCGGACCTTAAAGCAGTTCCTTTTCCTTTTGGAATGGTGGCTTCGACTGGTTTAACTAGGTCCAATTACCTTCTCTCAATATCCATTGGCTTAGAATATGACTTTTGTTTACCAATGGGAAAGAGACATCAGATCATTTCTCTTGTTGATCAAGCAAGAAAGTGATCCTTAAGCTAATTTGGGCTTAGCCAGGCCACAACTAAAGTTTTGCCTCTTTGGGAAGAGGACTTTTTAAGGATGTATAATTTAATCTAAATGCAATATTATTCTAAGATGCAAGAATAATAAACTGTTTTAATCCTATCTCAATTGGGAAGATATAGATCTATCCCAACTGAGAGCAAGATGTTTTAAAATAATTGAGATTTAGATATGTTTGTTTTAAATTAATATCAAGCTAACGAAGTAGTTCAATTAACTAATATTGTGAATACCAAACACATTCTATCTAGAGACCTCTTAACTGAAATAATCAATCAACAACACTCAGGAAGTAGTTCTCAAAATGATATTGATCATTTAATCAGTAACTTGAATAATTAAACAATAACATGCGGAAATAGTTCACAACATATCACTATTCAATAAATAAGTTTTATAAAATAGATTTCTAAGTAAATAGTTATTCAGAAATCAGAATTCAACCCATAAGAGTAGAGACAAATAATAACATAAATTGAAGCAAATTACTCATACCGATAGAAGTGCACAAGTATGTGAATAGATTGATACATTCATGTTATCATAAAATGAAACCAGCTGTTAGTATAAATCTTAATTCCAAGCGTACGAAAAAAGACCACTTTAGCTACACATAACAAACAACCCTAACAGCAGAAATGACTACTAATATCTTCAGATCTGCAGTTAGTTGATCAAGATAAATGTTGCAAAAATCTAGATCTATGCATTAGAAGACATTAAACAGTAGAAGAAAACAAGATTTACTCCATGCATCCAATAGACAAGACAAGAATATATCAAATGAATTTTGTATTAATGGCACCTAGGAGGAAAACACAAGAGGGTGTTCCCTGTTCTCCTCAATGGGATGGGTTCTTGTAAGTCCTCAGCACTTCAGATATAGAATTCCTCACTCTTGATGGTGTAGAAAACCCGGACAAAAATAGTAGCAAAATAGGACTATGATGGTGGATCAATAGCCAGACCAAAAGTTTAGATCCAGAGTGATATTTAGGCAAAAAAAGGTGAAAAATGAATGGGAAACCCCTTCTATTTATAACAAAATATTGAGTTAGTCTAGATATTGGTGCATAATAAAAAAAAATTATTAACCAAATCAAGATCCAACTTTTATGGAATATTTTATTATATTTGTTGGAGGGAAAAGGAATTTGACTTGGGTCAAATCCCCTTATTTGTAAATACACTACAAGAAAAAAGCACATTGGTGAGGGGCGAAAATGGTCACCATAAGCTCATTGGTGAGGGTCAACAGAGCCTTCGTCACCAAAAACTGAACGTCACCAAAGGTGGCGTTGCCGAAAGTATTGGTGTTGTGGTGACATTCATGGTCCGTCACCAATAATGATTTATAGTGACGAATAGTGACCGTCACCATTTCATATGAGCAATGGTGATGGAAAATAGCCTCCGTCACCAAAAAACTGAACGTCACCAAAGGTGGCGTCGCCGAAAGTATAGGTATTGTGGTGACATTCAAGGTCCGTCACCAATAATGATTTATAGTGACGAATAGTGACCGTCACCATTTCATATGGGCAATGGTGACGGACAATAGCCTCCATCACCAAAAATTGAACGTCACCAAAGGTGGCGTCGCCGAAAATATGTGTTGTGGTGACATTCAAGGTCCGTCACGAATATTGATTATAATGATGGATAGTGACCGTCACCATTTCATATGAACAACAACGATTTTTTGTGATGGACCTTTCATGGCCATCACTATTGGTGCATATATATGGTGACGTTCATTGACCGTCACCATAAACTCATTGGTGACATCAAGGTCCGTCACGAATAATGACTATAATGACAAACATTGACCCTCACCATTTCATATCAACAACAACGATTTATGGTGATGGACCTTTAATGGTCGTCACTATTGATGCGTATATATGGTGGCATTCGTTGACCGTCACCATTTCATATTTTGGTGAGGGTCGAAAAACGTCACCATAAGCTCATTGGTGATGGTCAAAAGAGCATCCGTCACCAAAAACTGATCTTCGTCATTCCCTATATATGAATATCAGGGCACGATGGAATCGAACCACCAACCTCCTGCTTGTAAAGCAGGTGCTCTTCCATTGAGCTAGCACCCTTTAAAAAATTAGACTTTTAAAAATTATATCTTGAAACTTCATAGATTGTAAATTCTACAACTTTCAATAAATTAAAGTCTCGACAATCTTTTACTAAACAAACAAAACACCATTGACATTGCAGGTCCCTACCTAATGGTTATGGAAGTTATGAAAAGTAGGTGAAGGGAAGAATTAGACTTTTAAAAATGATACATGGACTACCACCACAAGAATCCCCCAAGAGAGATCCAGTGGGAGAATTTCTTGAATCAGATTCAATGGAAAATGAAGGACTAGATGAAAGAGAAAGGCCTCAGCAGGATGGGGAATCCACCACCTCGAGTCAAGGAATAGAAGAGGTCCTCATAAATTCTTACAACACTTTGAAATAGAGCTAAGGGTAGAATATCTACTTAAGATCTACTTATGAAGATTGCTTATGTAAAATAACTCAAATAGACAAGCAAATCCACAATTATAAAGTGATTATTTGGCATTTCAATCACTAATTTCAGGGCCAAAAACCTAAATAACCTAAAACACTCAAATATCCTAAAACAACGTGTGAAATAAAGACAAAGAAAAAGATAATATGTTCTCGAACAATAATACAAAACAAAGACAAAGAGAATATGTTCTAGAACAATAATACAAAACACATCCAACATTTTGAAGTATTTGACTTGTCTTGGTGAACATGCGTCCTTAGCAAATACAATGTAGCAATACCTTCCCCACAAAAGAGAAGACATTTCAGAATAGTATGTTTGACACAGACAATCATAAAGATGCCACAATAGCTACTCCATTCAACACATGCACAAGCAATACAACTTAGATGTTGATGGCAAAGTATGGGATAGAAACAAATATCCTAGCTGCTAGTTGTCTCACAACAATTAATTTAGATTTTACATATTGGTATGATGTTGTGGTGAAGTTCCCAGTTTCTAACCAAAAGAAAAAGTAATAGATCAACATAACATACACTGCCAACATGTAACCTAGCCAATGGCTTCATCATATGCCTCATGCCAGGAATTGGATTTTGCATACTAGACCAGTGATAGTTAGGTTCTAAATTTCAACCTGATTATTTCAGACAACGTATGAGCAGTAGTAGAGAAGTCCTATAATAGAACTTCCATCACATTATAGTGATTTTGTTGTAGCATTTGTTTTAGTTTTTGGGCTCATGTTTCAAACAATTTTAACATGGTTTTAAGGTTCCAAAAATATCATGGGAAAGTCTCCCTTATTGCAGTATTTGGTGGTAGCCTCCATGAACAGTTTGACATCAATAATATTGTTATAATACAACCATTTTTAGTAGCATGTTGTCATCCTCCATGGTCTCCAAACAAAGCAAACAGATCACCATCCAAGCATAAATATAACTCGGCATATAAGATCAACTTTTGTTGGGAGGATGTGAGGTCATGTAACATACTCTTGTAGGATTATGAGGCAATATGAAGATGATATATAGAAGAAAATGACCACAGATTCGATGGCAGCATGTGAAGAGCCCTAAATAGAAGATACAACAATAGATATATCCTTTGATTGGTGGTTCTCTGGAACCCAATAGTGTTGGTCTTTCCAATGGTTGATACCTCCAACTGTGGTAAATTTTCACCAACAAATAGAACTAGGGTTAATGATAGCACGATTATGGCTCTGATACCAATGTTTGGACAGATAGGGCAGCATGAAAACAAGTATAAAAATACAGGTGCAATCAACAAATGTTTCCAACAATGATGTGGGGTTTTTGGGAAGCTTGTTGTGGGATAATTTGAGGGATTTCAGACAAATTTTCAGCCTTGTGAACAACAATAATCTTTATTACTTGTTTGTGACTACATCTAGGGTCATTGTAAGAAAATTATAGCCAACAATAAAACTCTAAATACCCATCAATCAGAACAGTTCATCTTTCCTTCAAGCAGGAACCAATTTAAATCTTCATGTGTCTTCACCTTACAGAAATTTTGTGGCAGAAATGGTGGTGGTAAAAAATATCATAAGGGCTGTTAATATCTAGTGAAAGTTTTTTTTTTTAAACCCTTGGAAACATACAACGAACCCTTGAACAAAGGCACTAGAACCTTTGTGAAATCCTTAGGTAGCATTTGAATTGGACCAGGGAAAATTTTAAGAACCCCACTAAATTTATATATATAATAATTAGGTGAATCCCCATGATACATAGGAAAAATGGAAGGCGATTTTATTAATAATATAATATGTATATATAATTTTTTTGGCGAATCTCTCACGAGATTATATTATCTTGTAAAATCATGGCGAATCACCAGTACAAATGGAAAATCACTAGTACAAAATGGTGAATCGTTGTCTAGTGGAATTCGGGGTGTTGGTTCCAATGAAGATATGGTAGTTGAACCAGGAGTTGAAGGAAGCGAACCACCGAGACCAAGTATGGCACATGGTGACTCGTGAGGGAAGTAGTTCTCGTGTAGTTTGGAAAACGTGTTCTTCTAGTTCTGCTAAGCGTAGTGTTGTTGCTCATGCTACTACTAGCACTGATATTGAGGTTGGAGAGGAGTTTGAGGAAGCATGGAAGGTAGTTGTGGTAGAGAATTACAAAGAGAACCTAATGATGGGCTCCATTTTGCCCTTTGGTATTTGGGCCTGCAATATATTTTGTCCATTGAACCAACAATTAACCGTTCAACCAACAATCAACTTGATTGAGTTGATTAGGTACGAGTCAACTTAGACTAATCTTCAAAACTATGCTTTGCACTATCCCATATTTATCACACTAATGCTACACAACATTGTGCATTTGCATCCAACTCTCATGCATGCACACAAAATTTTCATTAACATCTATAACCCTAACCAAGTGAGAATTGATCAACAATTTGCACCAAAGTTTGTTATAGTGTTGAAAGTTCATAAGAAATTTAGATCCATGGTACGTTAAATAAATTTTGAGATAACCTCCACATATTCGACCACAATAGAGAAAACTTGTGATAAATTTTAAACCTACAAAAATTAGGATTCATGTTCCTAGGAAAGATCATAATTAGTTGACATATAGGTCCAATTTTGAGCCTTGACACATTGATAATGCAATGGCTTAGTTCAAAACTCACACATTGAAAAGTCATCAATGAAGAGAAGACAAGATCATTATGAATTACACATACTCCAAAATTCCTACCAAATTCTACTTAGTTGTCCGCAACTCAGCTATACATAATCTTATAGTAAATACAAATTTCAAAAATCCTTCTTCACATAGCTAATAAATGGCCATTGGAGGAGCACCCCTTATATAATAGTAATAGTAGCAATCAATAGATTATTTCATATTGAACTTCATAGCCATAGCACTCCTATGTATTGTATGATGTATTCAACTTGCATTATCAAATATAGATAAAATCATACTTTTGATTGATACATTTAAATCATACTTGTGCACAAAGTTGAATGTAATGTCATTCAAGGAGTAAAGTCGGTTTGACGTGTAATGATCTATAAAATAATGAAGAAACTTAGTAACGAATCACAACTTTCACGTTTGAAACAATTATAAAGCTTTCATGCAAATCCATTGTTGTTATAGTTTCTTCTCTCAACCATGTTCCACATAAGCATGGAAAATCAAGTAATACTACAATTTGCACCAAGAGGTGCAAAGTAACGTCGAGGAGCAGGGATACATCTTCCATGCGAGATAAAGGTGATGTAGGTGATAAAGTTGGAGGCAATATGAAATGTTTTGGAAGAATGGTCAGTTTGTTTATCAACTTTTGAGTTATCTTGAAAATTTCTTTGTTCTCTTCATGCCTACCTCTAAAACCTTAAAAAAAACTATCCACAAAATGCATATTCAACGACCTCTACAGAATATGTACATAGTTCGTGAGAGGAGCATTAATCCTTGTTTAAAATATAATAAAGTGAAAGTATAAGATAGTGAACAACTTCAACTCCTCCCTAATCTTAAAAATTGTATATAGTGATAATATTATCATTTCCATGAAATAAAATTGGTCACAGCTCTTTAATATAATAAAAGAAAAAATTTAATTAAACAAATATATACATCAAAACATAATTGACCAAATTTCTATTTATTATCCAAACCCGTCACCTTTCGTATCCCATTCATTTAAATCCACTTGGTTGCATCATCTTAAATTATAATATGTTCATATCTATAATAAAAAGTGCTTCAGCCTCAAATATAGTTTTTACAAAGGGTATATGTTATTGTTGTTAAATCTAGTTTGATCTCTATGAGCATGGGAGTCATGGATTTCAACGAGCTAGAGGCGATGGATGGGCTTCGGTGGACATGGAACACCTGGCCAAGCTCCCAGATAGAAGCAGTACGAATGGTGATCCCGCTGGGCACCCTGTGCATGCCCCTGATGGCGGTGCAGGGGGAGGAGAATCAGCCACAGCCGCTCGCAATCCCACTTCTCCCATACGACCCTCTCCTTTGCAGGTCTTTCCGCACCATCCTAAACCCCTACGCTCGCGTCAATTACCAGGCAAAGTTGTGGACGTGTCCCTTGTGCTTCCACTGCAATTCTTTTCCCCCTTCCTACTCATCCATAGACAAAAAAAATCTCCCCGCCGAGCTCTTCCCCACTTACAACATTGTCAAGTACTGTCTTTGGGAACGCCGCCCCCAGTTCCACCTCCATATTTCCCTCATCTTTCGGTCAGCAGGTTGGTCATTGGCCTGCCCAAAGGGCGCAACAGACATAGGCCATCGAGGGGCCCGGGTTCTTGTTTGTGGTGGACACTTCCCAGCCTGCTAAGGATCTCCATCATCTCAAGAATGAAATTTTTGGCAATAACAAGCAACCCAAAATAGAGGTCCAGTGCAAGAATCGCCAGGACGATGGAGAAAACGAGGACTGACATCCAATATTTTGTTTACACACGTCAATATATGATTAGTTAGAAGGGCGATAAGAAAGCTTTGTGATTGGATGGGGTGAATCGTGTTTGCCCACCCAATCTCGTAACAAAAAAACAAGAAATTGACTATTAACAAAACAAAAAATTTGAAAAACACTGTTTTTTTTAAATATAAATTAGATAATAGAAATTATGGCCATAAGATATTTAAAAAAAAACAACTAATATTAATATTTAAAAATCACATTTCCCTTTTTATGGTTGTTGATCTCATACAAGTAGTGTGATGTACTTACTTTCCATATTTGCAAAGTTTAATTTCATCTTCAGCATCTCAATTTTTGGTTGTTTCTAACTATGACAAGATATGTTTTAAAAATGTTGTGATTTGGCTATCCTGTAATCATTTTTATCCTGCAAATATCTTGTTCTGACATCTTTTGTTTCCATTTCAGGAATATTGTGTTCTCATCTCTTTGAGCATTATTCTTGAGCACGTTATTTAAGACACTGGTTGAATGGTTTGGTATTATTAGTTCAAAGTTGCTCATAAAATGCTCATAAATATTTAAAAGTAATCCAATTTCACTCTAACAATTCTCCTAAAAACTCAAAATCTTTAACTTAGTTTTTCTATTAGGGACCACCCCCCATAGCGAACTTAGGAGATAGCTTAAATGGAGAGAGTCGGGAGTAGGCGACAACCCCTTCTCTGAATTCCTTGCCACCAACCACACCTTGTGGGGTTGAAGGCTTTTTCCACTAACTTGTAGGTGTTGGCGGCAAGGCGAAAACAGAACCAATAGTGTAACATTGTGATAATCAAAGTTGTGTGAAGCTTTCAGAAAATCTTGTGTTTCATGATAGGTCAAAGCATATTAAGATCAAGTACCACGCCATCTGTGACATGGTGTAAAGGAGAGAAGTGAGGCTAGAGTACATCTCCACTGATGAATAGCCAATTGATATTTCGACGAAGTTGTTGCCTAGGGATAAGTTTGTGTACTTCAGAAAAAAGCTAGGGCTTGTGGTGATTACACCTCTCAGCGTGTTGATATGGCACCAGCATGGATGGACATTCTCTCGAAATAGGAGAATGCACCGAGAGGCCCAGAGTACTCCCCAGGTAGGGTTGAGTAAGTGCCTCTCGATGAAGAGACTCGATCACTCCCCAAGAGAGGGTTGAGTGGGGTCTGTTAGAATTGAGACCTAATCACTCCCCATGAGGGAGTTGAGTGAGGTCTTTCAGCATCAAGGCCCAGAGTGCTCCCCAGTAGGGGTGAGGAAGTGGTCCCTAGGAGGGTTGAGCGAGTATTCACCGGGAGGATTGAGTGTATACTCACTAGTTGAGTTGAGTGAGTGTCTACTAGTACTCCCCAGGAGGGTTGAGTTTCAGCTTTAGGATTGATCACTCTGGAGGAGTGAGTCCTTGTATGTTGATAGTGAGCCATGGGTTTGGTAACACCCCGGATATGTGGCTACTAGCAGAAGTTGATGATAGATGATGATATTAGACTTGATGATGATTTGAGATAACCTTTTCTTAGAGAAATTTGTGAACTTGAGAACTCATATAACGATGATTATGAATACCTCCCTAGTTAAGAGGGAGTGTTGAATTTGTAACTATGGTCGGTCTTCAAAATGTATATTTGGTCACTTGATGTACTTGTATTTATTACTGTAAAGCATATTTTAAATGCTAAAGTCAAAAGAAAAATTTGTCTTGAGTCAAAGTCCCATTGCAACTTTTAAAAGAAGAAAATTGGAATTTTTGGCTCCAAAAGTTGTCAAGTCAACCTCCCTCCAAGTCAAGTCATCCCAAGCAAAAGACACACCCCTTCGACCAAGGTGGATCACTATATAAAGGTAGCTTGACCTCATACTTCCAACACCAATTCTAACTCTCTCAAGAAGACAAGTTCTAAGCATCCTAGTGAAGATCAAGAAGGATGAAAGAAGGACGAATTAGTTCTCTTTCTCTCTCTCTCAAACTCGCACGTGTCGAGTGTTAGATCTAATAGTAATTGTTGGTTTATGCTCAAGGGGGCTTTTAACTGCAAAGAGAAGTGGTTCAAAGCTCCTAACAAGACCCATGTGATTGAATTTATAGATGAAGAACAACCCGAAGTGGTTGGAGTGATCAAAAGGAATTAGCAAAAATCTAAGCCAAGAGAAAAAAGGATTTCCAAGTGTTTCTCTTGATGCCATTCTAGGAATCACTTTATATCAAACCAAGAGAGTAAAGCAAAGTCGAGGGAAGAACTATGGTGAGTCTTGTCGATTTTGACATCGCTCATCATTTCAAAGATTCCAAATTGGTGTCAGCTATGGGCCTAAAAGTCATCTCATTATTGATTTCACAAGTGTCAATGGCTAATGGAAACTTGATGTCATCCATGGGCATAAAAATTGTCCTATTATTAATTCCCCAAGCGTCAATGGCTAATTGTATTGTGATTATCAAAGGAATAAATTTCAGCTGGAGAACTACAATCTAACTTTTCCATTGTAGCCTTAGGACGTGCCAATGTTGTCATGGGGGCACAATGGTTGAATACTATGAGTGAATTTCCAATGAACCTTCACGAACTATACATGAAATTCAAACATTCATAAGAATATATCACAATCAGAAGATTGCAATCAAGTGAAAATTGACTTATCTTAGCAAACAGAATGACCAAACAACTTGCCCAAGATAAATTATGCTCATCTGTAATTCTATGAAGGACCTCCAACATTTGATTTGATGACTCTGAATATGTACTCCAAGAACCACCCCCTAGATTACCACCAGCTCTAGGACAAGACCACCTAATTGAGTTGGATTCAAGGTTTGAAAATACTTCAATATCCAGTGCTCCAATGGCTCTAAGATTGATTCAAGGTAGGCCCATAGATGACACTATGATGGGCAGCAAGGGGATTATCAAAGAAATAAATTACAGTTAATAAGTACAAATTGAGTTCAAATTTTTAAGTTGTAGCCTTGGCACGGGCTGATATTGTCATCGGGGCACAATGGTTGAATGCCATGGATGAATTTTGCACGAATCTTGATGAACTAGACATGAAACATGAACAAGGACATCAATAGCTCACAACCAAAAGGTTGCAACTAGGTGTTAATGACTTATCATGGTAAGAAAATTTGACAACAACTTGCTTAGTATGCTTCATCTTCCAATGTAATTCTATAAACGGCCTGCAACAGTTAATTGATGATCTTGAAGATGTATTCCACAACCGGCCTCCAAGACTACCAACAAGTTGGAATCAGGGTTTAGAAATGCTTCAATTGCCTTAGGATTCTCAAAGGTAAAGTGATTCAAGGAGGGGGCACTATTACAATGCTAAAAAATAATGTACCTTGTGCACTTCGTGTCAATTATGTGCTCATCAGTACTTAATGTTAGCTATTAGAGTTTTTAGTAGGTGTACTAAATGTTAATCTTAGGGGTTTAATATTAGTTGTAATATTTTGGGCATTTATTGCCACAACTCGTGCTAGTGTAAATTACAAACTGAATTGATTTAAAGGTTGCAATAAGAGTCTTGTGTGGTGGGTGTCAGCAAAATAAACCCACAAGTCACAATAAGAGTCCTGTTAGGTGGGAGTTACTAAAATAAATTGGTGGTAATAGGAATCATGCCAGGTGGTAAAATACTAAAAGAAAATGCATGCAGGCTAAGCCATCTACCAACATGCAAAGCAAAAAAAATGTAAGAGGGAGAAGGAAGTTATAAAATAGGATCACAAGACCCAAGAGAGGCCATGTTGTTGGAATGTCTTGTTGTAGCCAGTCTTGAGAGGCAATCTCTTTAGCCAAATGCCCACGCTGCTCTTGGAGTTGGCCTAGGTTGGCATCCATAACTTCTCTGGAAAGTACTTATGTCCATATATGGTTGGAAAAGTTCCTGTAATTACAAATGTTCTATTTTAGTCTCTGACAATTGATACAGCTGGGGCATTTCAAGTTCCTTAATTGCTAGCAATGTGTTAACACCATGAGTTGGTTGCTACAATATTAGAAATCTTCTATACAGTTCCACTTTCACAATAGCATGGCCTTGCATGCACGCTGACATGTTTTTTTATTTTTTTGAATAAGGCTACTTCTATATTGATACAGAAATAGTGTTACATAGAGACCGAAGCCTCGAGAGTTCCAGCCCATTGCTGCGGCATTCTTACTTTGCAATCTGATAATTGACCATCAAAACATTTAGGAGGTAGACCATGAGAGCTTTGAAGAGCAGTGTTACTGTCTGTTCCTAAGAAATGACTGACATCTATGACTGGAAATTGAACAGACCTTGACAGTATGACCCCTATAGAGTAAGCCAGAGTGGCAAGATTTTTACAATTTCGAACCATAACAAAAACAAAAGTGACAGTTCGAGAACCTGTGACCAAAGCTTGAACTTGGACATATATCAGAGTATAACTCCCACGCAGGGGAGTCCGTCCATGAAGCAAAAGAGAAACCATAAGAACAGTAGCACAATTAAGCATATACATCAAACTGTAGATGAACACCTTCGGGCCGACGGAAACCAAAACTCGGGAGCACAAACCTGGATACACGTTAATGAGCAGAGGGAGGATCTTCCTTGACAATGAGGCAGCCGAATTTGTAAGGATCCTCATCTTCAGGAGGAGGGTCATCCTGGCGCTTAGGACCGCCATCATTTGGAGCAGAGGAACTTGCCTGAAGGCCCAAGTTGGCTACCTTGCCAGAAGAAACATTCTGCTGGTTGTCCGCTTGAGGATTGCTGTGCTCTGCCTCCGCTATGGGCTCTAGTGAAGCCTCCGTTGTAGCGCGAACCTGGCCCGAAGAAACCTGTTCAGAAGAGGCTGCCCGAAGGTCAATGGTAACCGTTGCAAGGAGAGAGGTGTTGTTAATACTGCAGGGGAAATGAAAACGAGCATGGTGAGAATGCGCCCTGGAAGACAAGCGAAAGTGCCCAGCGGGATTAAAACGATTACGACCTCTTCCTCGACCTCTTCGCGGAGCAGGAAGACGGACTGGTCCGAATTCAGAAGAGTAAGACGAAGAATCGGAGGTGGAGGGAGAGGATCTGCTGATGGCACGCCCAATGGTTCCGCCACGCCTGCAACGCATTCTCGGGCGAAGGCGAGGCATGGTTTTATGGACAGGGGGGACAACAAGGGCCGGAAAAACTTGCGGACGACTTGTAGAGGAAATGGACGGGCGCGAAAGGTTGCAGGAGGCGCAATTGGAGAAATGGAAGCCCGGCAGTATATCAATGCAACAGTTTAAGACACAACGAGACCCTGTGCTGGTGCGTGAGCTACGCTTAGCAGTAGCAGGGGTGCAACAAACACGGAGAGGATTAACACACAAGAATTCGCCAGAGCTCACCATCGCTGAAGTAGAAATGAGCAAGTATCGGGGAGAGAGCTCACATAAGTCTACATTTAAGAGCCGAACAATATCATTTAAATGCAGGAGCATGCGAGGTTGGGTGGCGGTGGTGGTGAGCCACGCGCCAACCCACCTGACCAGCTGCTCACAATTAATCACAAAGCCCACCCGCATCCGGACATGCAACTATATGTTGCTCCTTAAGTATTTTAAGAACTTTCCAGATTTGGTAGTAGCTTAGAATTTTGCCTAATTTTGCATACTCTTGCTCTCTTCATCAACTTTGATCAATTTAAGATCATAACAATCGTATTGGAGCCCCAACTAACAGGAAAATTCTTATTATATTTAAGTTATAATATATGATTTCAAATTAGGCCCTGAAGACATACCGTTGTATATTATCCATGCTTTTATGTGTTGCAGATATAGAAAACATGAATGTAATTCTTTCCACCTTGGTGATCATGTAGAGAACATGAGAAATGCTTTAACTTCATCTTTCTAATTTTGCCTCAATTTGGAAGTTCTGGATCTTCCAATCAATACATGATACATCACTTCCAATTCTATTTATTTGAATGGCATATTTTTATACCATTCTTTACTCTTTATACATGTAGTTTATTTCAAAGTTCTAAAACTTGGACTCACACGCAAAATCGAACGAGGGTCAAAACTCAGACTTAGAATGACTCAGACCGATCTGATTTCAAGAACTCTGTTTACTAAAAGTTGCGTAAAATATTAAGTTGTAAAGAAAAATATATTTTAAAAAGATTCCAAACTATTAGAGAAAAAATATGCTAAGTCTGCTCATGTATGTACCATGTAAGGGTGAATATATCAAAATGGAACTGATGGCGATACATATCAGCAACAAAATCCGTAATGAATAAGGCTCTAAATAACCTCTATAGTCCAAAAAAGATCCTACAAGCATCTCCTTTTGCAAGCCTTGTCTTCTCCAAATTTCACACACTGATTTTGAAATTCTAATCTAAAATGTCCAATCTCATCTAATGGTGCCATACATGGTGCCAACTTGACCTCATATACCATCTAAGTGTTTTTTCAAACTATGAATCCCTTGCCGCACCCCAACCAACATTTATGTGTTTCTTGCAATATTTGCAATACATTTCCTCATCAACAAGGATCCATGCGAGGTCTTTGCCTCTTGTGGCCATGGTAAAATTCAAATATGCAACATTGCAAACCCCATCTTCATATGAAAAGTTCATGCTTCAAACTTCAAACTAGTAGAAGGTTGAACGTACAACACTTTAAAGACATTTCAAATATGCAATTTAAAGATGAAAAAAAACAGGGACAAATTTAACATTTACTATTAACATACCTGAAAATGAGAAGAATGGGTAGAGGACACAAGGATCTGGTCCACAACTCCTCCAAGCTTGAAGATGGGTTGTATCCTCCTCATTCAGATGCCAAATCGACTGTAAAGAACCCAACAAATCAGCTCCAAGCTCACTTTAAATCACTAATCTTCAATGCTGCTCCAAAACTCCAAATACTCACAAATGCTCAATGAAAAGGGTGTGAGGTAAATGGGGGGTTGGGGGAGTCTCTATATAGTTTTTGCTGAGAAATGCAGCTTGAAAAAGAACTTCCACACAGGTTCAGTGTGAACATGTGAGAAGAAGTTTGAGATATTTTCAAAAAGTGATTTTTGAAAAAATAATTCCATTTTGTAATTCACTTCATTAAAATAGTGAAAGTTTTATATTTAGGTTTTAAGACATTGTATCTGATGCATACATGACTTATACTAGAAGTAAACTAAAAAATAGATTAAGGTTTGGGTCTCAGCTGAAATTATAAAGACATGTCGAGACAGAGGTTTTCACACACAGGTGAGCAGTTGAGCAACCAAGAGAGAAGGGAGGGAAATTTAGATAGCGGCAAATCTATCCAGCTTCTAGTAGGCTGCAGTGTAGATTCATACAAATTCATACAATACTATGGTAAATTTCCCTTTTTAATCCTTTGTTCAAACTACAAGACAACTTGTTACAAAGTTTTATCCTTTGTTCTAAACTGCAAGAGAGCCTGTCAACAAATATTGGGTCAGAGAAGGCCAAGATAAGGAAAATTTGAAATCAATTGGAAAACCAGGGAATATAAACCACTAGACCCAAGACAACTAAGGGAAGAAAAAATGTTGGTAAAGCATAGATGGACTCACAATCGAGATTAAAGGACTCAATTGTTCGAATTATCAAGGAAAATTTGGGTGGACTGGAGGATTTGGGGGAGAAAACCTCTTTGCTGGGCAGAGTAATGCAACAGAAGATAGACGAGGCCAATAGAAATGGGAGTTATGTTTGGAATGTTGAAACAATGACAACCCAGTCTCAAAACTCATACGAACAGAGCATCAATGAAGGCCGTGGCCAAGAAAAGATAGAGGAAACAGAGCCAAAGTCAGGGCAGACGAAGAATGTATGCAATCTTGCTCCATTAAGTGCCCAATCTGTTGATAAGATAAAATAAGAAAATTTTGCCTCAATGTCCAGGAAATGACCACAAATGTAGGTCAATGGAACGAAAAGAGTACATCCAGTGCAGGTATAAAGAGAGAGTGGGAAAGCAACTCAGAGACAATACTAAGATGCTGTAACGCCACATATCTGAGTGCATCCTGACCAAAGTGGGAATGAGCAGCCTGTTCATATTACTAGGAAGGTGTTGGAAAATACCCATTATTGCAATCTCATTGAATTTAACATAAATGTGCCTGATTCATAAATTTAACCCAGCTTAATTCAATCCTATTAACTTTGAGATTACTATCAATTCCTAACCTGTAAACATTACCATAGAAAAAATACTTATTAAGGAATACTGCTGACTTGGGCCATGAACGAACTTTTAGCTTTGAAAGGTGACTTTCAGCAAGATAACTCTCAATATGAATTCCCATACTCTCCATCACTTTAGTACTTACCATGGCGTTGATCACGTTTAGCCATCATGGACGATGGCTCGAAAGCACTGTTGGTGATCTCGGCCACCGACAGTTGCTCATGGTAGGCCTTCTCAGCAGATATCACAGGAGCATATGAGAAAAACATGAAATGAATACGAGGATACGACACCAAGTTTGTCTGGAACTCAGTCACGTCAACGTTCAGAGCACCATCAAAATGAAGAGAGGCAGTCAGGGAAGATATGACCTAAGACACAAGTCTATTAAGGTTAGTGTATGTAGTACGCTCAATGTCCAGGGAACGACGACAAATGTCGTAGATGGCCTCATTATCCACGGTGAGAATGCAACGAAGATGATGGGCTTAGTGAAATGAAGTAAGCCTTCACTAAGTGTTTGCATGACAAATTACAGCGAAAAATCTATTTTTAGACTATGTCTATTTTTAGACATACGGAGCATAATTCGGGGATTCCAGTTAGAGATTCTTGAAGTATGCGACATGTTGGTAAAAATAGATGAGACTCATATTTTTAGGTCACATGCTATTTTTAGACTGCCTCTCCTAAAAATATGGAAGTCAAATATTATTTACCCTTAATAATATTTAGACTATAAACAGCAGTTTACTCTCTTGGAGCACTTCAGTTCGAGTCATGGAGGTGGCTCATGCAACTGACATAGGAATCACGTGGTTCCTAGGGTTTGATGGCATCTTACATGGTTGACTTCAGTTGGACTTCAGTGGCAGAAGTTTTGGAGGAGTTAATGAGACAGATAGTGGAGTTGTGTTTTTTTTATCTTAGTTGAACTAGTTGAGATTAGTTTAACTAGCTAATAAATTAGTTATGAGTGGAGTGAATTAAATATTATTTAATTCATTAATTAGTAACTCATTAGTCAACTCAAGAACACATCAGTTCACTACAGTGCATGATCAGTTCAGTGGAGACCAGTGAAAGAGGTAGATGAAAGGGTGAGTATAGCTATCAGTTGGAGGATCGGTTGTGCATGAGATTTGCCCCACACTTGGAGGAAATTTCCCATGAGGATTGTGCTGTCAAGCCAAGGAGATTCGAACCTTGGATCTCTCATTAGACCAGCCTTGATTGTGCAATAGAGGCAGGCAATTAGTGGATGAGTTTTGAACCTGTGACTTGTTCAAAACTAAGCTAGTTTGTGTGCTTGTATGAAAATGCGAGTACTTGTGAGGTATTAATGCGAGTTTGTTAAGAATTTTCTCCATTATAATATACATATAGGCACGGGGTTTTCAGCTATAGGCTTTCCCCATATGCGAGTTAATGTGTGATTGATTTGATGTGCGATCGCTTCTATTATTTCCGCATGTGACAATTAATTGTAGATGAGATTATGTGTTATGCATACGATTCGAAATTGATGTGTAATCGGTTAATCTCCATTGAATAAGTGATTTATTCGAAGCTAATTTCCACCACATTATCCAACATCACGGCTACATTAGTATGCTCTAACAGCGAGTGTGTTGACAGCACGCTGTTGTAGGGCTCGACTACAGATGTGGAGACTTGTGGAAATGGATACATAGTGAAACCCAACTTGGATTTTTTTCCATAATCTACAGAAAGCCTCTCCAATAGAAGGGACCCTGGACCAGATCCGGTACTGCCTCCCACAACATGGAAGACTAGGAAACCTTGCAGTCCTGTAAATTTGTCTGCCAACTTCCGGATTCGATCCAAGCACAGATCCACAATTTCCTTACCAATGGTATAATGGCCACGAGCAAAATTGTTTGCAGCATCTTCTTTGCCACTGATCTGCTACTATGGGTGAAAAAGCAGTCGATATGTGCTGGTTTGAACTTCATCTATGACATTTGGCTCCAGATCCAGAAACATGGCACAGGGAACATGCTTACCAACACCTGTCTCACTGAAAAATGTGTTGAATGCATCATCTCCACCGCCAACGGTCTTGTCACTCGGCATTTGTCCATCAGGATCGATGCCGTGTTCGAGACAGTAAAGCTCCCAATAGGCATTTCCGACCTGAATACCAGCCTGGCCAATGTGGATCGAAATGCACTCCCTCATTGTCGCTGGTTGAAAGTCTTGAATCCCTGAAAATACCCCTCGAAAGAATTGAAAGAATCGCGGTTAAGTGCAAAAAAAAATCGCGCAGTCGAGCTAAAACGACAGAAACAAAAGAGAGCTTCGTGAAGACGTATGCGAAGACGTCTGCACTAAAGCAGAGAAGGGAGAAATAGAAACCTAAATCGAAAGGCCGAATCGCACTGCACAATGTTTTTGAAGGAGATGAAATGGGCCACCTACGCGAGGTTGCAGAAGAGTCAATACCTACGCATTGAAATCCCAACCAGTAAATCCCCAAAGCCCCAACCAATAAAAAATGGGGTGAATGTAAATCCAATGCCCGTCTTACCCAGTAAATCGTGGCGAAGGCGATTCAAATCCGCTCCAAACCTGAAAATCGGGTGGCAAATCCATCCTTTTAATGTTTATCCGCATTTATTTTTTTTGGCTAACATGGAATAATTAATTATTTTTAAAATAACTATAGGGCTAATTATATAAAACTATATAAAATGGGTTTTTTATAAAAAATTCACCCCTTCAAAATCTAAAACCCCTTAAAATTTGCCTTTGGGCTAAAATTCACCCCTAAAATTTTCCCTGAATTGGACATCAGTATGTCATTATAAACATTGGAGTGCTTTGGTATTCAGAGGCATTTCAAGAGCCCTTTTCATATCTTACTTGGAGTGGTTTGTGGATATACCTCTCGTTGTTGGGTGTTCCTAGACTAGATCCTAGCAATCTAAAGCATGTATCAGATCCTAGACCAGCAAGTGTTCCTCCTCGGCAACATACATTCCTTAATTCATAGAGAATAACGTGAGGAAAAGGAGACCTTGAACCACATGTATATGCATAACCTTATGTTTGACCGTTAGCTTGAGTACAACAACCTAAAATAGGTCCAGCCTCCTCATCTTAGATATTATCTAGGCTTTACTCAGACAGTGCAGTTGATAAATGGGTTTCAACTGACCAACAGTTTACACCCAAAACCGCAATTTGAACTTAGTTCAGGCTAGCAATGGCAAAATTGGAACTTCTAATCATCCAAAAGGTTATAGAATTTCAACATTATAATTGCCCCATGGCCAGGAAAAGCCAATCCTTTGAGTGTAGGAACCTCTCTTTTTTTATAAAAAGGCAAGGTTATACAGGTGATAGAAAATTACTTGGTTATATAGGTGGTAGAAAGGTCAGAAAGGAATTTGGCTAGCCCAACTTTAGAAATGGCATCCACAAAACCATGTTGCATTAGTTTAGGTCCTTCAATCTACAAACAACAAAAATGTACTGCTCTAGAGTTTTTTCAAGGTGTTGAATCCATATATGTAGTCAAAATTCCATTTTAAATAACAAAATTAAGATTTGGCCAAAAACAAATTTGGGGTAATAAGACAAAAACTCAAAAATGTAACATGTTTAGATTCCAAAGATTACATTTTTTAGTAGCCACAGTGCATGGGTTGTCTATAGTTGCACACAATCCATGTTATGTCTTACACCATGACCTTATCTTAAGGCATACAGACACACCCTAGTCTAGTATTGACTATGTGAGTCTCTCTATATATATCATTGAATGTTCTGCTTTAGCTTATCCATCCATCCCTTGATCCATCCATCCAATCAATCGATGATGGTGAAAGTGTCATCCATTCTCTTGCATTCTTGGTGCATTAAGGTTTTCATTCACCTCTGCAAATTCCATGCTAGCAGCCAAGGGCACAAATGGGAATTGAATCCAAGAAATTTGGAAGGGAAAGGCAAGTTGGCTCATTATGGTCATCCCTACAGAAAGATCAATGCCCCAAGTTTCTTTCAAATTCGCAGAGGCGATCTGTATATAAATCTAACCAACTGGGGAGCTACCCTCATCTCCCTCGCTCTCCTTAATGCTAAAGGTAATCATCCCTAAACCCTACCCTTCAACTGCTTTACCATCATTTACTCAGAGGGAGCTAGCTCATTAAGTATTGGTATTTATGCATTCAGGCCATCTAGCAGACGTACTTCTTGGCTATGACAATATTGCCTCATACATGGCATGTATTTGCATTTCCCTTTGGAAATTAGTATTGCCATCATATGCTAGAATTTTAAGATAAATTTACAGTTTCTACTCACATATTGAAATGGATCTCAAATGTATGTGTTACCATGGGGAATATGAGATTGTTTATTAATGCAGAACATGAGCTCCAGTAGACCTTACTTTGGTGCCTTGGTGGGTCGTGTAGCCAACCATATCAAGGATGGAGAATTCACACTAAATGGGAAAACATATCAGCTGCCTAAGAATGATGGCAACAACACACTCCATGGTGAAAATCTGCCTTTTCTATTCTGCATGCATGTTTTATCCAGCTAACTAGAGCCCTATAATGACCACTACTCGGGAATAAAATCTCTCTTTTTCTGTATATGTATGTTTGTTTGTGGAGGTCTAGAGCACTACTATTTCAGGTAACATATGTGTAGTTTGGTGATCTGAATGAATGCAGGAGGGCTGAGAGGCTTTGACAATGTCCTGTGGGAAGTGAAGGAGCAAGGAGGCTTTGACATGCAGAATTTTATATGACAAAAAGAGTCTTTGAGCCACAAAGGAGGGATCTAACATAATTTTGTTGATCCCCTACAACTATCAAGTATTCAGCAAAGGAGGTGTTAGAACAGGTCTGCACTACAACAGAAGATACAATAAGTACCGCTATATTGTATGGTGTTCCTATCAAGCGCTGAGGCCTAGAATTAACCATAAAATTGCCCCCCTGTATCAGTCTTAAAATTGGTTTAAATAAATGCAAAAAATGATGCACAGGTCAGCTCAAATCAGTATGTCGGCTCCTTAATCAAAAGACATGCCTGTTCAGTTCATACACAAACAACCATAAATAACTAGTCATGCTCATCATTTTGGAATGAAAATTTCGGTGAAAAATACAGTGAGAATTCAGAGATAAAACAGGAGGCCAAGGAGATTAAAAGGGAGATCATAATTACAACGTTTTGGGCTAGAAGGATATATCTCTTGCAGACCTATTTGCACCTGTGGAAATAAATTTTTTCGGAACTGAATTCAGGCCCTAACAGGCCTGTAACTTTGGCCTTTCCAGAAGCTCGAACCTGAGACTCTTCTCTGCAACTCAGACCCTTCTAATTCGGACCTGTGGTGAAATATGTGACCTTGCAACAGTCTTGTAATTCAGATCTATAGTGGCAGTTTTGAAGACAAATTCAGACCTGCGGATCTCTATTTTTTTTGTATTAAGGTTCCCTCAAACTCATACTAGTGGACAAGTATATATGGAGAAGAAGAGTGCTAGGCTCGGATAAGCACATCTGTGGAAGCTCAATTATCATTACACAGGACTGTTACCCTACAAACTCGGATTGTAGAAATTACAGTTTCAGTTAAATTAATTTGGAGGCTCGAATCAGTGTTGAAGAAGCTCAGACTACTAACTGTGGAGCTTGGGTTAGCTCGGACCTGTGTGACTGTTTCAAGATCAATTGAAGGCTTGGTTTTGGACAAAAACAGTGGTAATACGGTGGGTTCAGATTCTAGAATAAATTCTATGGAGAGGCTCGAAGGTGCTCGGACCTGTGGCTGTCCTGTGGTAGCTTGAAGTGTAATCTTGGACTATATTATAGTCATCTGGAAGCTGCTGGGAAAGGTGTAGTCCTATAAAAGGTTGAGTTGAAGCTCGGACCTATTGAACTGTGGTGTAAAAGGTAAAAACTCAGAACAATGACCTCGGTGTGTGAAAAATCATCACTTTATCTCGGGCTACAGTTGGATAGACCTCACCACATTGAATAAGTGTTGCCTCAGACCTATGACAGATCAGAGACACATGGAGTAAGGAAAAATTCGGTTTATTGAACAATTAAAGAATTCGGACCTGATATCACTCTGGACTCAACTTCCAGAATCAGCATTTAAAGAACAAGACTTCTTTGATATATGTTGTTGTAGCACCACTTCTGGACAACGTGCCATTTTTTGGGCAACATTATTTGTGGGTAGTTGGGGGCAATCTTTGAGAATTTGTTGGAGTAGTTTGGAAGGCTATTATTTGGAGAACTCAGACTTAAGGATAGTCACTTGGAGAAGCCTTTGGAACCTTTGGATTATAGTCTTCTGAGCAAACGTTGATAAGAACTTAAAGAAGTCTTGAAGCAAACTTGAGGACTTGAAGCAGATTCTTGGAAGTGTATTGAAGGCAGCTGTAAGAGACCTTTGTTGAGATTATGCAGATCTATTGAGGACAGTGAAGTCAAAGCCCCTCTCAGTATTTCCAATAGTGAGGCTATATATTCCCAAAAGGATAATGCAAAAAATAAGGCAGTTTCAATACCCTAACCAGGGTCAAGAGTATTACCTACGCTGTCGAGATTCATCTGAAAAGAGACACATAACTATGACCCAAAAGGTATATTCAGAACTCTGGGTATTTTTGCTAGGGATAGAACATTGTTTGTGTTGTCTTATGTCAAAGCTTCATGTGCCCTAATCTTCTGTTCTTGTGATAATGAAGATTGGGCAAAATTTTAGTCATTGTAAATACAATGTTTGGACAGTGTTTGAACAATCATAACAATAATGTAACTATAATTCATGACATCTACATCGAAAGAAAATATGTGCCCTAGATTGTGCGGCCCTGGGGAAAATTTCTGAGTGAGTTCTAGTTTTTGGAATGATGGGAATATCGAGCCCTAATCTGAGCAGAAAACAGTAATTGAAGAAGCCTCCTAGGACCTCAGATCAGTCTTTGTAAGTGCTTGGTAAGGGTGATTTCCTAAGGCTAATAATTGAAGCCTAATATGGAAACGTTCTAATTCAAAAGAAAAGCACTACAACAAAGGAGACAGTGAGTCATTGGATTGGTAAACAATATGAAAGCATGCTTGAAACATTGTGGCTATGAATGTATAGAGGCGTGAAGCAGACAACATGTTTGAGATTCTGTCCTGAAGAAGTCATTCTACCCTCCTGAAGAATTGAACTCCTCATTTGATGTGCAAGGATTTGTCTACATGAAAATTCTTTGGTAAATCTGACCCTAACATTTCAAAATATTTCAATGGAATCAACAGTAAAGGATATCACCCTTGTCTTGTTTTATGCCATCTCAGATATATGAATTAAGGTTTATCATCTCACAACAAAAATCTCATGACCTTGCACTCAGTCTCCTACAGTAAGAAGAGTATTTGCTGACTTGTGGAGATAATATGAGTCTCACTGAAATAAGAATAATGACTTCAACACACATATATATTTATATATACATACACTATCTGATCTACTTGAGCCTGTGGAGAATTTTGATTTACAGTTGCAATACTATAATTAAATAAGTCTATACCAAAACCCTAGGAAATTCACATCAGTGAATATTTGGTTACGTTGAAAAAAAAGAGAGGAAAGTTTCAGACACATAAATCATTTTTTGAAATTCATCTTGAAGCCATGTATCAACCTCATTTAAAGAAGCAATCCTGGAAGATTATCTCAGGCTTGTATAGTTGGGGAAAATATGTGTATAAGGTGACAATGAAGTATGGATCAACAGTATTGTGGGCACTATTCTTGGCAGGCATCTTCAGTGGCACATTTTTCATGAGTAGACATCTTCAGGGATTGCATGAGTACATCGCCAGTCTTGAGAACTTGATGAGCAGCTGGTTAAATTGCTGATTATGAGATTATGATGCCACTAATACCCTTTTATTTGTTTTGCAGGGACTATTGCTTGGTTCTGTTGGAGCAGCCTAAAAAAGAGTTTGAATATCACTCATATCCTGTTGGTAGCAAATGCAAAGCTTCACTAAGTACTCTAGCTCAAGGGCAACATAGGGATCAATCACCACTTTCACCTTAGTAACCCAAAATGTATATTCAGAACTCTGGGTATTTTTGCTAGGGATAGAACATTGTTTGTGCTGTCTTATGTCAAAGCTTCATGTGGCCTAATCTTCTGTTCTTGTCATAATGAAGATTGGGCAAAATTTTAGTCATTGTAAATACAATGTTTGGACAGTGTTTGAACAATCATAACAATAATGTAACTATAATTCATGACATCTACATCGAAATAAAATCTGTGCCCTAGATTGTGGGGCCCTGGGGAAAATTTCTGAGTGAGTTCTAGTTTTTGGAATGATGGGAAAATCGAGCCCTAATATGAGAAGAAAACAGTAATTGAAGAAGCCTCCTAGGACCTCAAATCAGTCTTTGTAAGTGCTTGGTAAGGGTGATACTGATTTCCTAAGGCTAATAATTGAAGCCTAATCTGGAAACGTTCTAATTCAAAAGAAAAGCACTACAACAGAGGAGACAGTGAGTCATTGGATTGGTAAACAATATGAAAGCATGCTTGAAACATTGCGGCTCTGAATGTATAGAGGCATGAAGCAGACAACACTCGTTTGAGATTCTGTCCTGAAGAAGTCATTCTACCCTCCTGAAGAATTGAACTCCTCATCTGATGTGCAAAGATTTGTCTACATCAAAATTCTGTGGTAAATCTGACCCTAACATTTCAAAATATTTCAATGGAATCAATAGTAAAGGATATCACCCTTGTCTTGTTTTATGCCATCTCAGATCTATGAAATAAGGTTTATCATCTCACAACAAAAAGCTCATGACCTTGCACTCAGTCTCCTTTAGTAAGAAGAGTATTTGTTGACTTGTGGAGATAGTATGAGTCTCACTGAAATAAGAACAATGACTTCAACGAACATATATATTTATATATACACTATTAATATAGGGACTTAACATGTCCCTCTCCTTCAACAAGTGTTGTCCTCAACGCTTGACTATTTCTTGATGCTTCTGTATAAAATTCTCATCCTCCCATGTGAAATATTCTACAGGAAAGTTCTTCCACTTGCTGAGATACTCTAAAATTGATCGTACTTGTTGAGTTCTTGTTTCTATGACTGCTTCATAACTTCTTTCGAAGTGATGTTGATATTCCTGTTGTTTCATTAGATTCTGCACCAAAGTTGGGTTATCCTTTGAGAGTTGGAGAACTTGTTCTTGATGCTCGATGTGATCTTCCATTAATTTATCATCCATATTTTCTATTATTTGATCCTTCAAACCATCCAACTTAGCCTCCATTTCTGCTTTTAAACCATCTATTTCATCTTTAATTGCTCTTCGTAAGATTGAAACTTGTTGCACTTGGTACCGTAATTTTGATATCTCATACTGCAACTCTTCCTCTTCATGCGTCATAGTATAGCTTTTTGAGGGATTAATGGGTATGGAATTATTTTTTTGAGGCATTATAGAACCAAATACTGATAAAATTATAAAATATTCCCTTGGAATCAATTCAAATTGATTCTTCAAACAAGACTTATGCAATTCGGAAAAATACACACCTTTTTCTTGCTTTTAAGGAGCTCGATATTGAAATTGGATTATCTCTGTGATTGTGGATCTTCAATATCTGAAATTCAGCACTAAATTAGCCCTCTAAATTCTCTTTTGAATGCCACAGTTCTGACCTAATTTGGATTCTCCAAGACAAAGTTGTGTCCAATCTCCCACAATGACCTAATTTTGGACTGGTTCAGTAGAGAGAACTTGTAGGACTTGCCACGTGTCACTGTTTCGTTCTTTGTCTCTAAAATTGATAGCCAAGAAACTATAGTCTGTGTACTTGTGACCACTTTTTACGGCACTCAAATCCACTACCCAGAGAGAGAGTTATTGAACTTTTCCCACGATCACCTCTTTGAGATGCAATTCAGGAGCCTGAAAAAGCACTACCTTCCACAGATCATATCTCCAAAAATATTGCGAACCAAGCTCTGAAATTTTTTGAAGCATTTCCTCAGGATTTCAGCTTCGCACCATACGAATTTCAGATTCTGAACCTTCGTAGAAAAATTTTTATAGCGAAAATGCCACGATGACCTGTTTAGGAGCTTGAAAAAAGGCCTAACTTCCACAGATGATATCTCCGAAAATATTGCGAACCAAGCTCTAAAATTTTTAGAAAATCTTCCTCAGGATTTCAGCTTCGCACCCTAAAAATTTCAGCTTCTGAAACTTCGTATAAAAAAAGTTATAGCGAAAATGCCACGATGACCTGTTTGGAGCAGCGAAACCCTAGAATCCAAAGCTCCGATACCAAATGTTGTGTAACCAGCTCCAAAAATAGAAGAAAAGAGATGTAAACGCCTTAGAAATGAGCCACTTCGAGGGGGAAACCTCCAATACATTACATAAATGAACAATTCTTGGATGATACAATTCACAAAACCTCCTTCCTATATATAGGAGTCCATGGGGCCATAATGTAATCCTAGTGGGCCACAATGTAATCCTAGCCGACCTAACAATAATAATTTAAGGGTACAATAATAACAAAATGGGGGTTACAAGGGTACAATAATAACAATAAGGGGGGCTACACTAACATACTAAGGGGCTACACTATTAATATAGGGACTTAATAGCATGCTTGAAACATTGCAGCTCTAAATGTATAAAGGTGTGAAGCAGACAACACTCGTTTGAGATTCTGTCCTGAAGAAGTCATTCTACCCTCCTGAAGAATTGAACTCCTCATCTGATCTCCAAAGATTTGTCTACATGAAAATTCTGTGGTGAATATAACCCTAACATTTCAAAATATTTCACTGGAATCAATAGTAAAGGATATCACCCTTGTCTTGTTTTATGCAATCTCAGATCTCTAAAATAAGGTTTATCATCTCACAACAAAAAGCTCATGACCTTGCACTCAGTCTCCTACAGTAAGAAGAGTATTTGCTGACTTGTGGAGATAGTATGAGTCTCGCTGAAATAAGAAAAATGACTTCAACGCACATATATATTTATATATACATACACAGTCTAATCTACTTGAGCCTGTGGAGAATTTTGATTTACAGTTGCAATACTGTAATTAAATAATTCTATACCAAAACCCTAGGAAATTCACATCAGTGAATATTTGGTTACGTTGAAAAAAAAGAGGAAAGTTTCAGACACAGAAATCATTTTTTGAAATTCATCTTGAAGCCATGTATCAACCTCATTGAAAGAATCTATAACCACCGAAAACATAAATAAAATAGGTGAACCTCGACTACTTAATAATACTTACTAATCAGACCACATTAGAACATCCTCTTTATCTATTCATTCCTCAATCCATCAATCCTTACCTCATTCATTGGTGAAGGCAGCAATCCCATCCATCCATCCCACGAAGACCAGTCTATTTTGCTACTTGACAGGCGGGATTTTCACCATAGTGGAAATTGTTGAACCTTTAGTTAAACTGAGAGGGGGCGGGGGTGAATCAGTTTAACACCTTCCTAATCTTTTAAAACTTTTCATTAAACTTATTTACACCTTCATTTCATATCCAATTTAATGTGTGAGTAATCTTAGAATGTAAGCAGCAGGTATTAGTATAATATAACAGTAGACTTAATATGAGAGCAGCAGGTATTAAGCAGATGATACATATCAGATCAATTCATAAATATCATACACAGAGACACCAGATATAAGTGGAAACCCATAAAGGGAGAAAACCACATCTTATTATTGTTTTGATGCAAAGGCAAGCTCTAAATCCCTCTCACCACTGTTTTTCTGTAGGCACCAACCTACAGGAGGCTCCAACCTCAATTCTGCAAGCTACAATTTGCAAGGAAGCACCAACTACCTTCAATTTTCTGTAGGCACCAACCTACAGGAGGCTTCAACCTCAGTCAGCTACAACTGACAGCTATCAAGCTGCAACTTGATAGGGAAGCTCCAACTTCCTCAATTTATCAAACTGAATGTTTGCTGATTTACTTCAGATATCAGCTCTGTTCTGTAGCTTCTCTTTTCTGCTCTTCTTCTCTTAATCTTCTCTGCCTTATTCTTCTATATTCTGCATTCTCTATATTTGCTCTCTCTCTCTCCCTCGAGCTTATCAAAATTGGTATTATATATAGAAATTCTCACGATTGTTTGTATTTCACAAGGAATTTGAAGTGAATAGTCATGACTCTTTGGCTTTTGTCTTCTTATTCCTTTTTCCAACTCATTTTTAGAATTACTACAATATGTACAAATTTCCATGCTACAGTGGGATTTTGTCTTTTCCTTACGATACTTGCCTTTGCATCACAAACAATGAAAATAATTACAACATTTACATTTTTCAGTTATACATCAATTTCACTCAACTCCTTTTCTAGATTTTGGCTTTATTGGATTTGTCTTTTCTGCTGCTGTTGAGTGACTGTTCTGCCTTCTTCTACTCATTGTCTCCTGCACATTCTCTAGTTTTCTGAGCTTTTCACTTGTCCAATTCACTTTTGAATCCCTGGAATTTTCTTGTTCACGAACTTTCATCTTCGCACGCTCTCCTCTTCTTTTCTTTTCCTTACACATTCATCCAACCTTACTCTCTTTTTCGTTTTCTCCTGTATGCAGTTCCCTGTTCATTGTAGTTATATAATAGTTGATTTTAAATCTGGGCAAGCTTGAATTAATCCGGAAACGTTATACCAGAGTCCAACAATACTCGGCGTTCTTTTATTTACTCGCAACCTTAATATATATCAATATATGGTCACACCTTCGTCCTTATTAATTCATAAACCTTAATATATATTTGATTTGGACCCACACACCCACAACACATTGCCAACGTGGGGTCAACACGGTCGAATCGTACCTTCGCTAACCTCCGCACACCTTCGTTAAACTCCGGGCATGTTCAACGCGCGATCGTCGTCCGATGGCCCGTTTCCAAATCAACGGCTCCTGTCCATTTCGCGCGGCTTCCAACGCAAAATGTTAACGCGCAATGGCACAGTTTAACAAGCGGTTTTGGAATGGGTCCACAGGCCACGTGTCGATTCCTGTATGGAATCGCTCCTCCTCCGGGCAATACCACTTATGGTCGATAGACGGTGCGATGAATTCTACTTACGGCCTTTACTGTTCATTCTAAACCACGTCACTGTTCCTCTCGCAAGGTTCCGTTCTCCACTCCAGGTTCCGGTCCAACACTTTTACTCCGGGTTCCGGTCTTTTATAAGTGGCCCTACGATATGTATAACACACAGCTCCATTACCACTACACATCTAATTCTGGTTCCACCTCTATTTAGTTTAACATCGTCTTGTTTTTGCTCCGTTAGTGTTATGGATAATTTCACTGTATTATCGCCAAACATCAACACAGTTCACAGACTTTGTTTATATATATATAAATAACGCCCGGCTTGGAATTTTATAATGGCTCTGCCCTGGCACTGCCTTTGCTGCTTCTGTCGTTCTGCCTCTGCCTCTGCCTTTGATAACGGTTATGTCTCTTATTATATTTGCTTCCTCTGCCTCTGCATGTCTCCTTTATTTCCTTCATTTTCTTCTTTGTTGTCTTTATTTCCATGATAACAGCTCTGTCTCTGTAGCTATTTGTCTTACGCTCTCTCTTTTATTTCATCTGCTCCTTGACTGATGCTACTCCTTAATTCTCCTTTTGTTGCCTCTGCTTCTTTAAATGAACCTGTCTCTACTGCTCGACCCTCTCTACATCTTACTGCTTTGCTGCTTTCTTTGCGTTGTTGCTGCCTCAAGTGTTCCTCCTTTGCCATCTCTTTTGCCCAATAGTCTCCCCCTTTGGCATTGATGGCAAAACCTCTCCTTTTGCTTTTCCTCCCCCTTTGACATCAATGGCAAAGGGTTGCTTTTTGCATTTCCTCTCTCCGAGTTATGTTTAGGCCCTCTTTTGCTGATTTTGTACCATGCTGCTCCATAGTGATGTATAAGACTTGTTGAGAGAACACTTTGAGGATTATCGACTTTGAATATACACTGTAAATTGATACAGTTCTTTCACTTGTATAGAGCTAAAAGTGAGAATAATGATACTTCATAGAATACATTGTATCAGCTTTATCTAGTCAGAGATGTATGATTGGATTCAGCAACTAAAAATGCTGAGAGGCTTCAAATGATAATCACTACTCGTCTTTTATGTTTCAGATTCTTAATATAATGTTTCAGAACACAATACTGATCCTTTTTCTCTATAATTGACCTTTTGATGCTTGAATAATGCAGATAACTCTAGGATAATAACTTGGTGTTCTTTTGCCTTAGTCCTTTGATCCCGAGGACCTAATTCATGCTTTCCTTGCTGGCTGATCTCCTCCTGGAATGATATTTTCGTTTTTGTTCTCCCCTGAAATTTTGTTTTCTCTTTATATCAGAGAGTAGCATCTGCAGATACTACCCCTAGTTTATCTCTCAAATATTGAAATGGTTCTCTAGCAAGAGGTTTGGTAAATATATCTGTTGTCTGTTCTTTTGTTGGTACATATTCCAGCTTTACTATCTTCTGAGCCACTTGTTCTCGGAGGAAATGATACTTGATTGGAATATATTTAGTTTTCGAGTGAAGTACAGGATTTTTAGATATACTTATAGCACTTGTATTATCACATTTGATTGAGATAGGTTCATCAATGCTTACCTTCATGTCTTGAAGAGTTTGCTTCATCCACATGACTTGTGTACAACATGTTGTTGCTGCTATATATTCTGCTTCAGCTGTAGACAGAGAGATGGATGTTTGTTTCTTGCTTAACCATGCCACCAGACTTTCTCCTAGATAAAAAGCACCTCCACTTGTACTTTTCCTGTCATCAACACAACTGGCCCAATCTGCATCTGTGTATGCTGTTAAAGTGAAGCTTTTGCCTTTAGGATACCAAAGTCCATATTGTGTTGTTCCTTGTAGATATCTGAGTATTCTTTTTACTGCCAGAAGATGGTTTTGTTTAGGTGCTGCTTGATATCTTGCCACTAGTCCTACTGCTAGCATGATGTCTGGTCTTGATGCTGTCAGATACAGCAAGCTTCCTATCATGGATCTGTAGAGTTTTTGATCTACATCTGCAGTCCCATCATCAAGTACACAGCTTGCATCCCGTGATCATGGGTGTTGTCACAGGTTTGCAGTCTTCCATTTTGAATTTTTTCAGCATTTCTTTTAAGTATTTTTCTTGAGAGATGAAGGTGTCTGTGTTCTTTTGTTGAATTTGCAGTCCTAAGTAGAAACTGAGCTCTCCAATCATAGACATTTCAAACTCTGTTTTCATCTCATTAGCAAACCCTTTTGCTAGTTCATCTTTATTGCTTCCAAACATAATGTCATCAACATACACTACAACAATCAGGAGTTCATTTTCATGGGCTTTTATGTATAGATTGTTGTCTACTCCACCTCTCTTAAAACCCTGTTTTTGCAAATATTTATCTAGTCTTGAGTACCAAGCACGAGGAGCCTGTTTCAGTCCATATAGGACCTTCTTCAGTCTGCATACATAGTCTTCTTTGTTTGTCAATGAGAAGCCTTCTGGTTGTTCCATGTACACTTCTTCTTCTAGATCTCCATTAAGAAAAGTAGACTTTACATCCATTTGATATACCTTGAAGTCTTGGTAGCATGCAAATGCCAGGAACATTCTGATAGCTTCCATTCTGGCTACAGGGGCAAATGTTTCTTCATAATCAAGTCCTTCAATTTGTGAGTATCCTTTGCAGACCAGCCTGGCTTTATTCCTGATTACTTGCCCTTGCTCATTCATTTTGTTTTTGAATACCCATTTTGAACCAATGATATTCTTCTCAATTGGTCTAGGAACTAGTTCCCAGGTATTGTTCTTCTCAATTTGGTCCAATTCTTCATTCATTGCTTTTACCCAATACTTGTCCTTGCTGGCTTCTTCAAACTTATTTGGCTCTATTTGTGATAACATGGCTATGTATACTTCTTCTGTCTGTTTAGTTAGCTGCCTTCTTGTTTGCACTCCTACACTCTTGTCTCTTATGATTTGATCTTCTGGATGGTTCTTTTGAGTGTATCATGAGGGGGTTTTCGGGTTCAGTCCAGTATCTTCTGATGTCTTGCTTGTTTCATCATCATCTTGGCCCTCTTCTTCATGATTTTCTGAATAGCTGCTGCAGTCTATATCTCTTGTCTTGTTTGGGAGTTCTTCATCAAATCTTACATCAATACTTTCTACAATTTTTCGAAGAGTCTTGTTGTAGCATCTATATCCTTTACTCTTGGATGCATATCCCAAGAATATTCCTTCATCTGCTCTTGCATCAAACTTCCCTAGATTTTCATCATTATTCTTTATGTAGCACTTACTGCCAAAGACTCTAAAGTGTTTGATTGCTGCAGGTTTACCATGCCATAGTTCATATGGAGTCTTGTCACTACTTTGCCTTAAGTGAGCTTTATTAAGGATATGTACTGCTGTATGCACTGCTTCTGCCCAGAACGTTTGAGCTATATTATTCTCTTGCATCATGGGTCTGGCAATTTGTTGAACAGATCTGTTTTGTCTTTCTGCTACTCCATTCTGCTGAGGTGTTCCTGCAATAGTGAATTGTTGTTTTATGCCATGTTCATTGCATAGGTCAGCAAAGTCATAATCTGTAAATTCTCCTCCTACATTTTAGTTTGCATCCTGTCTGATTTTCTGCTAATGCTTTGAATATCTTAAATTTGTCCAGTGCTTCTGATTTGTTCTTGAGAAAAGCAACCCATGTCATTCTGGAGAAATCATCTATTATCAACATGAAGTAGGATTCTCCACTTGGTGTATTAGTTCTAGCAAGTCCACACAGATCCATGTGCACAAGATGGAGTGGTCTTCTTGTTGATAGCTCATCTTTAGATTTAAAGGATGTGCGAGTCTATTTCCCCAATTGACAAGATTTGCATATGGTATTTGAAGGTCTTTTTATTTCTGGCATATCTCTGACAGCTTTCTTCTTGCTCAGTCTAATGATATGGTCGAAACTGAGATGTCCCAATCTCCTATGCCATAACCATGACTCCTCAAGTTTGCTAAGATGGCAGGCTTCATCTTCTTCTTTCACTATGTACACATTACTCTTTGTTCGAACACCTTTGAGCAGAGTCTTTCCTGTTGTGCTTGACCTGACTACACAATCTTGTGCTCTAAAAAGAACCTCACAGCCTTTGTCACACATTTGACTGACACTTAGTAAATTTGCTTTCAGTCCATCCACAAGTAGTACATCTTGGGCCTTTCCTCTGCCATTGTCTATGTTGACTGAGCCTTTTCCCTTGATCTTTCCTGATTTATCATTGCCAAAAGTAACATTGCCAGATTTCTTTTCATCAAGAGTTATAAAATTGTTTCTGTCTCTAGTCATGTGTTTAGAGCAGCCACTATCCAAATACCACTGGCTTTTCAGATCTTGAGCAGTTAAAGCCAAGTCACACTTATTCTCCTTCTTTTTCCACTGGAGGCATCCTTCTGTTTGATATCTTTTGTAAAGTGATGAATTGCATCCTTTTAGAGGACATTTGGAAGGCATATGTCCAGCTTGATTGCACATGAAGCATTTGATCATAGTTTTTGCAGAATTGTGAGTATGAACAAAATTTCTTTGATTCATAAACCTCCTTGAAGTGTTGAAAATCAATCTTTGTCCATACTTTCTACATTCAATGATTTTATGGCCAAATTCTTTACAATAAAAACAATAACCATAGAAACTGTTTGCGTACCTGATGTGAGGTTGTCTTCTCCAGTTGCTTGTTTGAGGCAGTCTCTTCACTGTTTGCATCTTTTGCAGGTTTGAATTACTCCTCCTTGTATGACAATATGCAGCAATGTGTCCCAACTTGTGGCAGACATAACAGGTGGCATTCTTCATAGGAGGGAAGAATCTCCTTTAATGGCTTGCAAGCTTGACAAACCCAGAAGTATATGAACCTTTTTTTGTTGTCTGAGTATTTCTTTCATTCTTTGTTATTCGAGGATTCTTCTGTGTTCTATTTCCCTCCTTACCTGCTTCTTCTTTTGTAGGCATTATTTGAGATGCTTCATCATTCTTCTTTGCTTTTACAAAGATAATTTTTCTGTTTTCCTTTTCTTTGCTTTTACTTGATTCTCCTTCATAGCCTATTCCAGTTTTTATCAAAGGAGATCTTTGAGCATCCAAAATTTCATCCAACTTACCAGAGCTTGTTGTTTGAGAGGAGTTCATATACACTTTCTGTTGAGCTCTTTCTAATTTCTTCCTCAGACATACAATTTCTTCTTCCAGCTTCTCTTGTGCTCGAGTTTTATCCTTGATTTGCTGAAGTAACATATCTTCTATCTTCTTAGCTTCTTCAAGCTTTACCTTCAGCTGCATGAGGACTTCTGAATTTTGTTCTTCTTTCACACATTTGAGGAGAATCTCTTTTTGTTTTCTACATTTTAGTTTGAGTCTATCAATCTCCTCCAGAGCACTTCTTAGCTCCCCCTCAAGGTCGACTTCCCCTTCTTCTTCTTCATCTTCTAGTAAGAGTCCTTCAAGATCTTCTATGGCCATCAGTAAAAATTCAGAGGTTCCCTCTTCTCCGGAGGATTCATCTGAGTCTTCAGATGTACTGCTGTCTTGTTGAGCATAGAAGGATTTTCTGTTGAATTTCTTTCCTTTCTGCCAGTTATTTGATGTGTTTTTCTCTGATTCTTGAGCCTGATTCCTTACTTTCTTGTGAGGACACTTAGCAACATAATGTCCATCTCTTCCATAGTTAAAGCATTTGAAGGGTAGTTTACCTTTGTATCTACATGAGCCTCTATCTAGTTTCTTGACAAATTTAGCTTCTTCTTCATCAGAGCAAGAGCATATGTCTTCTTTTTCTTCTTTCTTCTTTTCTGTTTTAAAAGTTGCTTCCCTCGTACTTGGCTTCTTCTGTGGGAGCCTCATCTCATATGCTGTTAGATTTCCAAGTAGCTGGTTCATGGTCAAAGTCTCCCAATCAGCTGTCTCTTCTATTGCAGACACCTTGGGATTAAATCTGGATGGGAGTGATCTTAGAATATTTTGCACAACTATACTTTCTGGCATGGTTTCTCCAAGAGCTTTCATATTTTTAACAATTTCTGCAACTTTTAAGAAGAAGCTGCCAATATCTTCATCATCATTCATTTTTAAATTTTCAAATTGGGCTCTATATATTTGAAGTTTGGCTGTCTTTACCTTTTTATTTCCCTCATGGATATTCTCTAGAGTGTCCCACATATCTTTGGCAGTCTTACTGTGCATTATTTTGATAAACTCAGCTTCACATAGTCCATTTAAGATTGCATTGATTGCTTTTGCATTAGCTACAAAGCTTTGTTTAGCTTCTTTCTCTGAATCAGTTGACTTTGTGACATATCCAAATTCCACAGCATCCCAAACTTCTAGTCCTAAAGACATTATATATGCTTTCATTCTGATTTTCCAGAAGGCATAATTTGCACCTGTAAAGAAAGGGGCTTTATTGGTTGAGCTTCCTTCTTGACTAGCCATCTTGAGAGCCTAGGATCTCCTTTCAGTTGTTAGACTGATATAAAAGGAACCAGCTCTGATACCAATTGTTGAACCTTTAGTTAAACTGAGAGGGGGGGGGGGTGAATCAGTTTAACACCTTCCTGATCTTTTAAAACTTTTCATTAAACTTATTTACACCTTCATTTCATATCCAATTTAATGTGTGATTAATCTTAGAATGTAAGCAGCAGGTATTAGTATAATATAACAGTAGACTTAATATGAGAGCAACAGGTATTAAGCAGATGATACATATCAGATCAATACATAAATATCATACACAGAGACACCAGATATAAGTGGAAACCCATAAAGGGAGAAAACCACATCTTATTATTGTTGTGATGCAAAGGCAAGCTCCAACTCCCTCTCACCACTGTTTTTCTGTAGGCACCAACCTAAAGGAGGCTCCAACCTCAATTCTGCAAGCTACAACTTGCAAGGAAGCACCAACTCCCTTCAATTTTTGCTACCATGTACCTACGAGGCTTCAACCTCGATCGGCTTCTGGCGCGGCTATCAGAGCGCAACTTGATAGGGAAGCTCAACATCCAATTTATCAAACTGAATGTTTGCTGATTTACTTCAAATATCAGCTCTGTTCTGTAGCTTCTCTTTTCTGCTCTTCTTCTCTTAATCTTCTCTGCCTTATTCTTCTATATTCTGCATTCTCTATATTTTCTCTCTCTCCCTTCTTTGAGCTTATCAAATTGATATTATATATAGAAATTCTCACATGACTGTTTGTATTTCACAAGGAATTTGGAGTGAACAGTCATGACTCTTTGGCTTTTGTCTTCTTATTCCTTTTTCCAACTCATTTTTAGAATTACTACAATATGTACAAATTTCCATGCTACAGTGGGATTTTGTCTTTTTCTTAGGACACTTGCCTTTGCATCACAAACAATAAAAATAATTACAACATTTACATTTTTCAGTTATACATCAATTTCACTCAACTCCTTTTCTGGATTTTGGCTTTATTGGATTTGTCTTTTCTGCTGCTGTTGAGTGACTGTTCTGCCTTCTTCTGCTCATTGTCTCCTGCACATTCTCCAGTTTTCTGAGCTTTTCACTTGTCCAATTCACTTTTGAATCCCTAGAATTTTCTTGTTCACGAACTTTCATCTCTGCACGCTCTCCTCTTCTTTTCTTTTCCTTACACATTCATCCAACCTTACTCTCTTTTTCATTTTCTCCTGTATGCAGTTCCCTGTTCGTTGTAGTTATATAATAGTTGATTTTAAATCTGGGCAAGCTTGAATTAATCCGGAAACGTTATACCAGAGTCCAACAATACTCAGCATTCTTTTATTAACTCGCAACCTTAATATGTATCAATATATGGTCACACCTTTGTCCTTATTAATTCATAAACCTTAATATATATTTGATTTGGGCACACACCCACAACACATTGCCAACGTGGGGTCAACACGGTCGAATCGTACCTTCTCTAACCTCCACACACCTTCGTTAAACTCTGGGCATGTTCAACGCGCGATCGTCGTCCGATGGCCCGTTTCCAAATCAACGGCTCCTGTCCATTTCGCGCGGCTTCCAACGCAGAACGTTAACGCGCGATGGCACAGTTTAACAAGCGGTTTTGGAATGGGTCCATAGGCCACGTGTCAATTCCTGTATGGAATCGCTCCTCCTCCGGGCAATACCACTTATGGTCGATAGGTGGTGCGATGAATTCTACTTACGACCTTTATTGTTCACTCTAAACCACGTCACTGTTCCTCTCGCAAGGTTCTGTTCTCCACTCCAGGTTCCGGTCCAACACTTTTACTCCAGGTTCCGGTATTTTATAAGTGGCCCTACGATATGTATAACACACAGCTCCATTACCACTGCACATCTAATTCTGGTTCCACCTCTATTTAGTTTAACATCGTCGTGTTTTTACTCCGTTAGTGTTATGGATAACTTCACTGTATTATCGCCAAACATCAACACAGTTCACAGACTTTGTTTATATATATATAAATAACGCGGAATTTTATGCTGACTCCCTTTTGTACTTGCCTCTGTTTGCTTTTTTTAATTGCGCCTGCGCATACGCAGTCTCAAAAAACGATAACGGTTCTTTCTCTTATTATATTTGCTTCCTCTCTGCCTCTGCATGTCTCCTTTATTTTCTTCATTTGCTTCTTTGCTATCTTTATTGCCATGATAACAACTACATCTCTGTAGCTATTTGTCTTACGGCTCTCTCTTTTATTTCATCTGCTCCTTGACTGATGCTACTCGTTAATTCTCCTTTTTCTGCCTCTGCTTCTTTAAATGAACTTGTCTCTACTGTTCGACCCTCTCTACATCTTACTGCTTTGCTGCTTTCTTTGCCTTGTTGCTGCCTCAGGTGTTCCTCCTTTGCCATCTCTTTTTGCACCATTAATGTCTTATTTGCTGGCAATATCAATCGAGCCTCTTGGATGAAGCGACGGGTAAGGCGGGATTATTGAACATATTTTCTTCTCCGAATTGCAGCAAAAGCCCCAAATCAGGAGAAGAAGATTTGAAATAAAGATCAAAAAAGAGTGAACCCAGATCTGATATAATAATTTCGAGTTAAAAATCTAGTGGAGTGGATAGAAGAATTGAATGTCAAAAAGGGGTATGGAATCTGCGACGAAATCATAAAAATTATGAGCAGAGAAGGAGCACTGAACTCTGTCTCAGACCTGGCAAGGAGAATATCGACGAGAAAATAAATGTTAATAGGTCGATTTAAATTTTATAGTAGCCACCAAATTAGATTTTAATAGGTAGTCAAATAAATTTCTATCGTTGGTTAGGTTTTCATCAAGTTTTATTTTTATGTGAGTAAAAATAATGTTAAACTAATTAGAGTATTAATCAAAATTATATTATACTTCTCTAATATAAGTAAGAATCCTAATTAATCAAAATTATATTATATCTCTCTAATATAAGTAAGAATGTTCATATAAAGAGGGAAAATGAACATGAGCTCTGAAATATCTATCAACCTTTAAGGTAGTGAAAATTATCTTTAAATCTATGAATAATGTTATCAATAAATTTAAATAGGTATAGTTAGTTTCCTATTTTTGTGGAAGTCCATTTAGAGCTTAAAAGTACCCAATTAGAAGGCCTTCACATGTGTTGTTAAGAGAGACATTGGATAAATTTTGATTAAAGGAATTAAGGGGTACAATAAGATCAATGTATATCACCTACTCAAATCACCAAGAATATATCGAAACCATCAAGATGACACACTTCTCTGAGAAAAATTATGAAACACCATGGAATAACTCAGATTAAAACTTATAGTCAATCAATCAATAGTTAGAACATAGTGTTTAAGCGAACACAATAAAAATAATACACATTGGACATAATATCATATACACATGGATCATACATATCTAACTAAATGTGGTAGCTAAAGGAACTTCTTCCTACACATAGTGTCCTAGATGGCTAAGGCAAGGTGTCATCAAACCAATGATACATTCATGAATTACATATAGATCCATATACCTTAGATGAAAAATGATCAATGTGACAAGAATCGTAGGGGTTGAGATGACAATCAAATTTTAAAATATCCTCTAAAAGTCCATATAGAAAATGGGGTAACATATCCTATGACATCCAACTTGTGATATATGGTGGGAAAACCTTAAAGTATATCAGAAGAAAGATGTCTCGTTGAGGTCTAGGTCAAGAAGAGGTACAATGCCTCACTAATTTGGTAGTTGAAGAAGTTTAAATCTTGGTTTGTCAATTTGGCCCTAAGTAGGCAGGGCAATATAGAAGGAGGTGACCCCCTTGGAAGAGTTCTAAAGGGGAAGGGCACATAAGGCCTTATATAAAGATCTAAATCCAAGTACCTCCCTCATAAAAATTTCTAGACATGTATTTAAAGAATGTAGATAATGACTCGTCCAAATGTTGATAAAGACAATAGAACATCCCTTGAATCTCATAATAAATGGGGGCATCTACAAACATAAACGCTAGTAGATGTTATTAAGAAGAGGAAGGTCATTATGATTCATTTCAACTCGATGCAAATGTAAACCCACTTTGAACGCACCAAGGGAGATATGAAGGGCAACATTTGATACTCTTGAGTGTATGTGGTTAAACAAAAAGGCCCCCTTTCATTTGCATGAAGTGTTCCTGATACAAATCCATGTTACAGTCGAGGCCCTAAAAAGATGAAGTCCAAGTACATTGAATGTATTGTCTATAAATAACCTCTCTAACAACCTGACACAAACATATAATGATGTCATTTACATTTGAGGTGTAAATCACTTGAATTGTGTTACAACTTTAATCGCTCCCCAAAAAAACTGTGTCATGCTTCCCTGTGATGATGCTTCAACCCTATTGGAGAACAACCTCACAATGTAAAAGGAATTTAAACATTATGTAACTTTAATAGTGCCCCACATTCACCCTTTGGCTCACTACCCATGGCTAATTTGAGGTTATTTCAAGCACTGATGTGGATAATATCATTTTATTTTCTCTTATGTATAGTATTCTATATTGACACAATTGAGTTTGTTTAACAAACAAAATATTTATATTGAGGGTTCACTCCTTCTGCATCAGGGCTAGACAGACCTTGTCTTTATGAATGATCTATTCATTTCCAACTCCTTAGTCCTTCAAATTTTGCACGTCGTTAGGCCCAATACACCTACCCTTCTACCAGTCTTGTTTTCCTTCACAAGCACAAGACTTGGGGCTCTTCTTTGATAGTCACCTAACAACCCTCCAACTGTACTTGGACTACCATTAATTTTCCCAACCATGGTCAATTATTTTACTAATCTAGTGCCCACAACACTGCCCTCATCTAGGGATCTTCAAAATTTCCACCTAATAGTGATTTGAGTCCTCTCAAAATCACTATTTTTGTGTACCAATTTCTTTGTTGTCCAATCTATGAACAAATCTGAACTACTCCTCTTATCATCCTTCTAACACTTTGTATATGCTTGAACTAGGGTCACAAAACATCCACTAAAAGTTGATTGACTAATTGTTTATAGCTTGCTTCAGATATTTGTCCAAAACTCTCTAGACAATCCACCAAAATCAACTCCTCTTCATGTCCATCCATTCCTCATAATATGCCACAATTATTCTACCCAATCTTCTACTCAAGTTCCACCTTCCTTTGTATTTTCTATCTTCGCACATACTTCTGCAAACCATCTTCCAAATTTGTGGTATATATTGCAGAGATAAACCTCTCTCCAAGGGTCCCGACCCCTCTTCTTCTACACATATTTGTCACGGTCTTAAGGGCATACCTTATGGATTGAACATGTTAGGAAACCTCCTTAACTACGACATTATACTTCTATTCGAATTGTCTTAGAACAAACCCTATCCACCCATAGCAAAAATAACAACTCTTACCTCCATAAGAGACACAACCTAGCTCATATGGACCCATAGATTCTGGGAACTTCTTTAAATAAATTAGGGTTTAAGGGGTTAGGGTTAAGGGTTTAAAGGTTTAGGGTTTAAGGGGTTAGGGATTTATAGTTATAGCTTCCAGGGTTAAATTGTTAGGGTTAACTAGGGGTTTAGGGGTTAAGGGTTTAGGGGTTAGGGGTTAAGGGTTTAGAGGTTTATGGTTTAGGGTTAAATGGGTTAGGGGTTTAGAGGTTTAGGGGGTTAAATGGGTTAGGGGTTGGGAATTAGTGTTTAAGGGGTTAGGGGTTAAGATGATAGTTTCATTGGTCTCTGTTTGTGCACAATAGTTGCTTATTCTTTGCATCTCAATGTAACAATTTTGTAAGTATTGTTGCTTGTTGCCATGTCTTCTTTATTTATTAATTTATACTATTTGTTAGCTATTTCTTTACATTTATTGATGAAAATGTCTATTGCAATCAAACCAAATGTATGTTCAATCTCCAGTTTCAAACTCAGCCACAGTGTTGTCACACAATTTAAGTCCAGAGAATGGCCATCTGATGAAGTCTTAATAAACAGACTGCACCTCATGACTACTCCAGAAAATCTTAAGTTCGAGTGTCCCACATTCATGAGAAATTTGACTCTTATACTCTTGCTCCACCTGACTGTGTCCTGGAAATACCCTTTTTTATTGCAAAAACATCCTAATGTTGTCGACCTTGTCCCTTAGCAGACTAAGGAAACATATGTGACTGAGAGGAATGGAAAGCACTACAAAGTTGAAGAGAGTACAAAAGACTAAGATGGTTTAAAGGATAAGCTTGAAGAATGTAGCAGTGTTGAAACAACTAAAAGTTGTCCCAAACAAATAGTTGATAATGCGAAACCTTCTTCTGTACTAGTCAAGCAAGACTACATTCATGTGAGAGCAAGAAGAGGCCAAGCGACTAATAGGCATAGGCTAGAAGATAGGGTATGGTTCCCTCTTTTTGATGAAGTATTTGATCTACATTTTGTCTATCAAAGATTAACCATTTTAACCTTGCCAACAAGGCGTAATTAACCCAATCGTAGGTCCCACTATGTCATGATATATATTAACTCTAGATATATATGAGAAGGAATAATAAAGACATAAATTGATAGAGGTGGCGAGACAAGGGGAGTCACAAGGGATAGATGGAGATAAAATGAAGGAGAGGGGAGAGAAGGAATGGAGAGAGAGAGAGAGAGAGGGAGAGGAGTGAGGGAGGTAGAGAAGGGTAAGAGAGGGAGATAGTGACACAAAGATGGAAGGGGGGCAGAAAGAAGGATAGAGGGAGGGATATAGTGAGAGAATTGGAGGGTCGAGAGAGAGAGAGAGAGGAAGAGAGAGCGAGGTAGGAGAGAAAGGGAGAGAGAAGAAGTACAGTGTATTAAAACAATAAATATATTAGGCCCACTCTACACAAATCTGCAATCTGAGAATTCAGGATAAAAAGAGCAAGCTCCAACAACAATTGCATAGAAGTCTTTATTACTCAAATAGAAGAATGTCACAACAAGTTGTCATCTCACAAAAGCTCCTACTACAACCTACAAGCTAAAAGTACTCACTCTTATTATCTATTTCTACAAATGTCTAACTATTGTGCCCATCCTTTTCATTTATAAGTTAAGAGAAGGTGATGTTAGAAAACAGGCTAATGATAGCGTTAGTGGTGCATCTCCCTTGAGCATGAACAACTCCCTCATAACTTTGCCTTGTATGCAAGGCTTTTCTTTTAGAGTAGTGCATTATCATAGTAGATATAACTCCTCTCCTGAAGGTGCCTCATTCCATAAGTGTGCACTCATGAATGCACTTGAGATGATGGTGTTAATCTCCTCAACTAGTGTGCCATACTTGGTGGGTGTGACCCAACAACTAATTCATCTATCCTCGAAGGTGTCGTTATAAGCTTCTAGCTGTATTTAAGAATCTTTCTGACTGGTGTACCACAATCTAGCTCTGCAATCCTGGTGCTGCTCAACTTCTCAAGGCTGAGGTGAGACCAACTCGGACCAACTAGGTAATCTAACACTCTTGAGAAAAAAAAATTCCAATAACCCAAGATTCTTCCCCAACTTGTCAAACTTCCCCTTTGTTAGGAGCTTTGTCAAACTATTAACCATATGCAACTTTTTCAGAATGTGGTCCAACACTACTAACTCCCTAATGAACTTGGAGTCTTAGGAAATTGTATTGAATATCAATGTGTTTGAAATGGTCATGACACATTGGATTTTCATAGAGCTTGATGTAACTTTGATTCTCACAAGAGACAATATTGGGCTTCAAGAACTGATTGGTTGACTCTATAATCAAGTTGCAAATCTAGATAGCTTCATAATAAGTATATGAAACTACCATATACTTTGCTTCAGTGGAACTGAATGCAATTGTTGCTTTCTTCTTGTTGATTTAATAAAAATGATTTATAAAATGATAATAATGATGTTTAAAATGAGCCTTGTGGTGGTATATTTATACACATTGATTGTTCACGAGGTGTAGGGGTATGTTTATAACATCACTGCCCTTGAAAGCTTTGTCTTGAAAGCACAGTAATTAGAATTTTCTTTAGTTAAGCACATTTTTGTGGTGGAATGAAGTTTATCAGATATCTATTTATACTTTGTAGAGGTTTGACTTTGTTTGTCCTTTGAGTGTTGGTGAGGTTTCTTTGTATTTTTTGCATCGTAGTCTAAAGTGTTTTGACCTGATTGTTTAACATGAAAGATTTATGCTTATTGGCAATATATTTGAAATACATGCATGATCAAGAAACTGTTATGGTTAATTAAATTACTAATTAGGTACTACAGAAAGAGGATGATGTTGAGAGGGCTTGCCTGGGTGACTCTGGGAGCAACCCGAAGGTGGTCAGACAAAGCTCTTCTAAGTTACAAATCTGAAGAGAAAAAACTGGTGATGTATATGTGGTTGCTCAACCTGGGTTGTATGGAAAATCTTGGCTGAGAGTGTTTACCTTTCCGTGTCTTCACGAAAGTAGTTTGTCCGGTCACATAATAAGATCATGACTACATGTAGGTGATGGTTCTGTAGTAATTTCTTAGCCTTATCTTCAGAATGGCTAACAGAGAGGATCAGGTTTGAATATAGGATATAATTTGATGAATTTGGAGATTTAGAGTTGAAGAAAAAATTATGGTGATGTTTGGATGGGTGCTAATTTGTAGGGTTTTCCATTTTTATAATTTTCTTTGTTGTGCTTTCTACCATGCTACCTAGTTGCTTTCATGTTTCCCTAGCATTTTAAATTTTTCGATTTCTATCTCTCTATTGTTTCTTGCCCCATTTGAAATGTCATCCTTATTTGGTAGGTGTTTTCTTCAATATAGTGTGAATATTTTTCCATCACACAGCTTCTATGGGGTTTGTCTACGCAAATAGCTTGTAAGGTCCATTCATCAGGGTATTTGATGAAATGAAATGATTATCGATGATCACCAACTAATGGTACCTGCAGAGATTTACTCTAACAATTCTATAGTTTTCTTGTGCCAACAATTATACAACATTTTAACCTCATGAATTAGTCTCCTCTGTTATCTTAGCTGATTCTATAACTGAACGGCCCAATGCCCAGTGTTGCTCCTGAATGCCCAGTGTTACTCCTAAATGAGGCGCCTGTAAAACTTTTGCCATCCATTGACTGCTTGATAAGTGGAAAAGGTCTCTACCACCTGCCCTCTAATCTTTCCCTCATCATTTCTCATTTTCAGTTATTGAAAGTGCCATTCTTAACCTCTGCACTGCCTATTCCTGAATGGCCTGGGCCACCTCTGAACGGCCCGGTGCCCGGGCCACTGCTGAACGTGGTCCTGCCCGCTTGGGCCGCTGCTAAATCCATCATCTCATACATCTGCAAAGCGGTTTTCTTCACACCAATATCTCACCCTCCACGTATCAAACTCTGCATATCATTTTCACCTCTCCTGGTTCATCCCTACAGTGTTATTTTTGAACGGCCTAGGTCACCCCTGAACGGCCCAGCGCCCGGGCGCCCGGGCCACCAGCAACATAGTTTTTCAAAAGATGCCAAAGTCAAGTTTTTAGCAGAAAAACACCCCCAAGTGCATCAAGAGACTTTTATAAAGAGGATGAAGGAAGTCTTCTACTATGATTACAGAGGACATAAAACAGTGAGAGAAAATGGTTATTGTGTCACTTTGAAAGAGATTTTCTTTCTATAAATGGCTAGGGATATGCATAGTCTCTAAAAGAAAAACATCAGTTTGATTAGAAGGTTTTCAATTAATTTGAAAGAGTATTTAAAACAATGTTTTAAATGAGTCCCTTTTGTCTCAAATAAACCACAGAGAAACAGTGAAAGGGAAGAGGGTTAATGTGCAAATTTGAAATTCCTTTTTGTGCTATGAGATAGCTAAGACTACACACAGTTGATAGAAGGAAAAATAGAGTTTGTTTGTAGAGGTCTTAAAATCAGTTTAAAAGGTGTCCTAATAGTGTTTTCAAAAGAGCACACCTTGTTTGCTAAATCAAAGATCAACACAGTGATTGGGGAAGAGGTTGTATCAGTTTGAAAAAAGTCTTGTTTACCTTTTAAAAACAATGATAGCAAAGGGGCAGTGTTTAAAGGGGAAGGGTTTTCATGCCAAAACAAAAGGAAATTCCTTTTGAACAAAAACCACAAACATATCTTGTTTAAAACCTTTTGTTCAAACACAATGATAAAAATTGATTTTGTTCTCATTTGACAAATACTTGTTTGCTAGCATCAAAGAAACACATTGATTTGCAAGGAGTAAAAGGTGTCTTGGTTGAAGATTTTTTCCAATGATCATTTCAAAATTTTGTCTTGGTAAGTCAGTGAAGAGTATTAGAAGCAACGGGCACTACAAAAAGCCAAATCAGTTTGCCCAAAGGAAATTGAAGGATGCACAAGAAAAACTCAAAATCGCCCAAAGAGGGCGCCCGGCGGAAAAAGAGGAAAAAGACACCTTTGGGCTTGGAATTTTGGCCCGATCTTCTAGACATGTTTCTAAAAAGCCTTGAGGGACTTGCTCACCAAAATTGAGCAAATTTCGACATGTTCTTGTTTTTTGACATTTTTGGACCTAATTGCATAAAACCATGTGCGCCGCCATTTTTGTTTGGAGCATCCTCAACTATTTAGAGTGGTACCATTGGATGCATTAAATTCAAGGGCATCTACTCAAAAAAATTCAGATCAATTGAAGATTTTTTGGTCCCCCAACGAGGCAAAAAACACTCACTTTTTCGACACTCTGCTCACATATCAGCAAGGCCTATTTTTTGGGTTTTTTTACTCAGTTTAGTATTAGACAGACTTCTAGGCATCAATTTGGGAAAATTAAGGTTGTTCCAGAAAGTAGACATCCAGGGCTTTCCAAAGAGCTATCACGGGTCTCATTTTGACATCGGGAAGACCTTAAAAAGCCTTCCGAAAGACAGGCAATTTTCTGTTGATGCGCCCTTGTGGCATTTTGACCAAAAAAGGCAATTTTCTGAAGTGGCCTCTCCAAATGTGCATTAAGCTATTTTGGGACATTGTCAGTCATAAAAAGTCAAATTTATTCCCTTTTTTAGCATTTTGAGATATTTTATTGGATATTTTGTGTCTTGGGCTTTGCAAACCCTCAAGGACAAGATAAGATATTTGTTTTTGAGCCAATGGCTAGCTAGTTGCCTTGGTTGGTTTTCCTCCTCTTTGGCCTATATATTCCAAGAGGATTCATTGTAATAGCAGGTAGAAATTGATGTTAGAGAGCAATAAAATAGCACTATGAGCTTTGAAGAAACACTTGTCTTGTGATGTTGATGATCTCTTTCTTGACTTAGATGGTGGAGAAGGATTGTATGTAGGATTCCATGGCTTGGTGAATGGTATAGTGTTCTTATTTTGTTTATGATTCCTCTGTTTCACATATGTTTCCATGCTTCTTGCTTGTTGTAGTTCAGTAAAGATAATTTTGAGACATGCCCATGGAGGCACCTCAAGTTTCCTGATTCATTTGCAGCTTCTATGTTTTCTTCCTTCTAAGTCATGTCAAAGAATTCCTAACTACTCTTTGATCACTAAAAACTTGTTTATTTATTTCATTAATAGTTGTTATGCATGCTAAGTATGATTCATGGTACACCCTGCTTACTCATGGCTAGTCAAAGCTCCGTCTCTAAAATCTCTCTTTGAATGGTTTATTGTCTTAGTTGAACCAAGGAGGTCTTGTTTCGATCTTGCCCTTTGCCTAAAACTTTGCATTCTTGCTTTCAAAGTTCCCAATAGCTCAAAATATGATGTGTAGGAGTTCCCTCTTCATAGATTGAGTTGTTTGTCCGTCTTATTTGTTTTCCCAAAGTTTGAAGGTGATTTCCCAAAGTTAGAGGGTCCTATACTTCTATGCATCACCTGAATGTTTATTTTATGCATTGATTAGTTATTGTTTCGTTCATAGAGGACCATGGTTAGCCCTAACTTATGAGAGCTTGATGATTAACTATTCATGTTTATAACCTCTTCTTTATTCACAGACTTATTGTTCATCCCATTTCATTTTCGCCCAAAGAATCTATTCATCTCAACCAAATCAGCCTTGCACTCATACCTTATCCGTCATTAAGACTATCTTGACCTCATTTGACCCCATAGCCCAATTGTTTTGACATCTCCGTGTCTATTTATTCTTTCAGTCAATTTTCCCTCAACAACCAAAACAAACCAAAAACATACTTCATAACTAGCCTAACATCTAAAAACAAACTAAGCAAACAAGCACACATCCTTGCACATAATAGAGAGAGCCCTCTATGAGTCCAGGAAGGCTAGGTCCTAGGACTCCAAAGTTGGTCTGATGTTACCTTGTCATTTGGATTGCCAATCTGCCAAATTACAAGACACTAACACTATCTAACTGATCCTTCCTACTACTGCTATACTGTGGGCTCCTCGTAGCTAGGTTTCATCCATGAGACACACCATCTCAATGGACCTTGCCCAAATTTCTTGTCTTGGGATTATGTCTACACATAACCCCACCTTACACCTCGAGGTATGGCTGCTCCCTCTTCCCATCTGGCTCGAAATTTCCCCCTCATGGAGGTCTCTGCTTGAGTGGACGCTTCCACTCAGTCTCCTCTCTGCTTCTCCAATTGTGGCAGCTACTCCACAACCTTCTGAGACTACTTCTCATGAGGATGCATGTTGAGAGGTAATTTATGCTCCCTCTAAACCACCAAGTCTCTAACTTCTACCTTTCTCCTCAAAGCTTTGCATGCATCCGGTACCTCAAGTGCATATAGGTTCTTGACTCGCGCACAGTGTAATTGTCCCGAAGTTACAAAAAGTTTCTAAAAAAGAGTTTATTTTAAATCGATGATATCTCCCTCATCCGAGCTCTGATTTGATTGATTTTTTTTCCATTTGGGTAGATTTCGCAAGGAATCCAAATATTCTATTTGTTTTCAAAAATTTTACACCAAAATATTCAAAGATTCTCTACAAACTTTCCGCCCAAAAAAATCCTGCTCTGATACCATGTAGAAAATCTAACCAACAAGATTTAATCCGATCTTGTAATCTACTAAAACAAGATATTGAATCCTTCCTACAATTTACGGAAACAAAACACGATTGCACAATCATATATAAGTAAGAGAAATAAATTATCAATTGCACAACAACATGATGTATTTGGGGAAAGCAACTAATCAAAACCCCTCTATCTCTATTATGTATTAAGTCAAGGAATCATGAAACAATACAATGCTTAATCTCTCATGAGATTCTCCAGCACTCTGTCAATTGTCTCCCACTGATCTAGGCAAACTCGGTCTAGTACTTAGCCAATTCTCATCCTTACTTTAGCCTGCCTTGCTCATGCAATTCCTAGGGAATTAACTCCTTATTAATTAGGAAAATCAGTCTTCCTTGATTGCGCAATCCATCATGGCATCCCAATGAGTTTATAATTGCACATGGGAAACTTTCTCTGAATAAAATTGATAGTTATGTTCCCTTTAACCTCTGTCTCAACTGGGTATTCCTCGAAACTGACATGTATGCAACTATTAATAGTGAATTATCAGTTATTCGATTGATCACTCATTGTGAATTAAATCTAATTTAATTCACTGGACCTCTCACTAGCTCATCACTCAGTTAGAACTAGTTAAACTGATTTTAACTCATTTAATTGAGTTAATTACACTTGCACCTCACTAATGCATCAACTTCAACTGGACCCCAAAAATATTAGAATCCCTCTAGATGCCTCATATTAGACCCTCAAATCGAATTTCTTGAGCTAACTCGGTCATCATGACTTAGTTAACTGACACAAGTTGTTATGAGATGAAATTACAATTTATTGTCCAATTTATTTAAGGGAAAAATAAATTAGACGCCCCACATTCCTCACTCCTGGTGCATCAAAATTCCTCACCAGTGTGGGTGCATTTTTTTTTGTCCTTTATGGTTTCTAATCTCACTATTTCTTGTTGCAAATTTCAACATTTCAGAATTTGATGTGGCCTTCACACAAAGATACCATTGAAATCACATGCTCAGATTCTCATGAGAAACCTCTCTTAAGCTTGATCTGCCAGAAGAGAACCAACAATATGCCATCCTACTTCCTAGCGCAAACTGACCATTAAGGTATGCAACATTCTTTTGAACCCTCACATGATGATCTTGCTCTTGGAGGATGATCATGATCTCCCTTTAGCAACCCTTACTCGGCCCTCGTACTTGACCTACTTTAGGACTACATCTCTCTTCACCCCCTTGATGTGCCAGATAGTGGGAATACATGTCAAACATGCTAAGATGTGCCAAGTGATAAGGCATGCCAAGATGTGCAAGGGTGTGTCAATGAGTGTCAGGGACTTTCAAGACAACAAAAAGGAGAAAAAAGTTAAACTACAAGGAAATGAACACATAAGAGGGTTAATAAGTCATCAGTTTACCTTTTCCAAGAGGGGCATGCTAGGCACACTAACACTAGGCGGCAATAGGTTCCAAGTGCAAAGTCTTAGTGCATTATAAGTGCCAAGTATTCCTTTGTTGCTTCTCATCTACTTTCCAACAATTGATCATCACAAATAAATTTAATATTAAACCATGCTAAATCATACCAAGGCATCTCAACATATTCCATACATGCTAAGACTTTCCAAGCACCAATATGTGTCAGGGACTAGTGTTATGCATATTATGAAGTGGAAGGGAATGTTGAAGAGTGCTAAGGTGTGCTGATAATGCATGTTGATGAGTGTTAAGGAGTACTAGGAAAAAACATTAAGGGAGCACTAAGTAAAAATTCATGGAAGTTAATGAACATGAGGAATGTGTACTGCCAGAGACTAGTGTTAATGGTCAGTGTTAGTTGTCATGCCAAGGTATGCTAAGCATTGGTAAGGCATGCTAAGGAATATCAAGGCATGTTAAGAATTCCCAAAGTGTGCTTGGGAGTTCCAGGGTGTGCTAATTATATCATGTGCCAATTAATAGTGCCAAGATATGCCAATATATGCTAGGTGCTAAGGATGTGGCGCAGGGTGCTAGGGTATATCAATATGTGTCAAGGCAACAAAAGGAAGAACCAATAAGAGGGTTAATAAGTCGGGACTTTATCTTTTTGAAAAGGGGCATGCTAGGCACACTAATAATAGGTCCCAATACATGCCAAGTGTCATTGTGTGCCAAGTGCTAATATATGTCAATGCATTCAACCAAGGTGTTCTAGGGCATGCTAGGGACTATATGCAGCATGCCAACACATGCTAGGAGAGTTCCATGTTGTGTTAGCGCATGCCACCATGTGCTTGGGCGTCAATGTCATCAAAAGATGTTCTAGGTACAAAGATGTTCCAAAACATGTGGGGTAATAAGAAATGTTAGTGTGTGCCAAAGCAGTAATTTAAGGTGTGCCCAGATTGTTGAGGATTGTTAGGTCTTTCTCATTAATAGAATTTTCAAAGCCCGATTATGTATTAAATAATATATTTCCTACACACAATAGTGGAACTTTATCTAAATGGAATTTTCTAGATAATAAACTTAATAGATATGAATCATGTGTTGACTCATACGAAATCTCTATTCGACTAGTCATTACTTGAGGGAAATGATACACGCTTATTATTTCTTAAAAAATTCACTGACCCTAACCACTATGGCCTTGGACATATTATAAAAAATGCTCAACAATAATGGTATTAAATCGTTATCTTTTGAAAAAAAATATATTAACAGGCACAGAGCGTCATCAAAAACTCATTGGAATGATCAATGATGATGGACCATTTTTTATTGTCACCAAAAGTAACAAAAATAGCATTGGTGAGGGTCATTAAAAGTTCGTCACTAGAAGTGTCACCAAAAAGAGAATTAGTGATGGGCGTTTAACGACCCTCACCAAAAGTGAAATGTCTTTAGTGATGGACCATAAAGGACCATCACTATATACACTTACAGTGACGGTTTTTAATGATCAACGATGACAGACATTTTTTGACCGTCACCAAAAGTAACAAAAAGAGCATCGGTGAGGGTCATTAAAATTTCGTCACTAGAAGTGTCACCAATGAGAGAATTAGTGATGTGCCTTTAACGACCCTCACCAAAAGTGTCATTGAAAATGTCTTTGGTGATGGACCATAAAGGACCATCACTATATACACTTACAGTGACGGTTTTTTAATGACTGTCACCATATGTGACATTGGTGACGGACCTTAAAGGTCCATCACAAGCATGACCCTTACCAATGTGCTTTTTTCTTGTAGTGATAATAAATAAATAGATGATTTATTTGTCATTTTAAGGATGTGGTTGAGTAATAATCAAATAAATAATGATTTATTTAATTATTTATGGGTGATTTAGTCATTTTTAACAAAGAATATTATTTAAATAATGTTTAAATAACTAATCTTTAGGAAATAATAAGATAAATAATGATTTATCTAATTAATTTCCTTGTTTTGGGTTAAATATAACCAGGAATATTAATCAAATTGTTGTTTAATTAATTATTCTTTGAGGAAAATCAAACAAATATAGATTTATTTAATATTTCCTCATGGGGTTTCCTGTTTAGACCATAAACAACTTAATAAAGGTGGTTTACTAAGTTATTTTTCATAGTGAAAGCGATTTTACTTGGGGTAAAATTGGTCTTACTTGGTGTACTTGGGTCCATCTAATAACAATGGATTAGATGACCAAAAAATGGTGTCACAGATTTCCCCCCAGCGTACAAGCGTTAGGAGCTAATCGTATGACCAAAGTACGTTGTAAGAACTCAATCACTAGACGTCGAAGGGGAAGTCAAAGAGAGAGGAGTATAAGGTAGACCAAAGTGCTGAAAGAACTAGACCCTGAGGAGGCGAGACTTGCAGGTGTGACAAGTCTATTTTGATGAGTGAGTACCTGCTTTAGGCGGCGGGGGAGGCATACCTATGCCCGCCGAGGAAATAGTACAAACAATAAGGCGTCCAAAAAACCACAGGACGAAATGATATAGGATATGCTGGCATAAACATGAGCCAGATAAATAACATGATAATAAATCCCACATACATATTGTGCCTGGGATAACAGCCAAGACTTGTACAATAATATCAGAGTATATGAGCTATAAATGCAACCCAGATGCCCCTGAACACAGGAAAGGGCTTTGAAAATCTGACTGATACATGCAAACAAAAAGGCGTTGTAAGCGGCTGAGGCTGACATCATCAAATGTATGGAGCTACATCGAAGGTTGTAACGAAGAGGTCATCCGAGTGTGTGGGGGGATACCTGTAGGGACACCCCCTCATGAGGGCTGAGACATCTCACACACACCCGAGAATCACCGATGTCAGCTGCTGCATTACTGAACCATCAAGTATACGGATCTCGATCATGCTAAAAGGAGTTGGAGCTGAGAAACAATCAAGTCAAAGGGCAATAAGGAGTCCCTTTGCTTGATTCGAGGCACCAAACAAGAGTGGAAGTTGGAACCAAGGTACACCACTCTCTAGACCTGTCTTCTGAAATGAATGAGCTGATGTCGACAGAAGGAGGTTCGCCATAGGTGAGGAAATAAGGGATCATCAACTAAGGCACGAGAGAAAATAGTAGAATGACCGACATATTGACACCAATGATGATGATGAAATGGGGAGGACTGAGTGGCGAACGGACGACTTCCCTTGTTAGAGTATAAATGGCATGGATGACCTAGCAGCGACTACCACAATATCATGAGGAATAGGGGATAGTGGGACTGAAGGCCATAGTGTACGACACAAGAGAGGGACCAAGCAATGAAGGATGGAGGACTCTAGCGGGATGCAAAGGGACTCGGGATAGATTCCATGAATGCAATGATGACTCATCTCGGATGCTCTAAACAAGGGTGACTCAATGGTGCTACCACATAGAAAAGGTCTAATGGGGACTATGAAAACATGAGTACAAGATGGTAACTCACGACGAAAGTCGACACGAGCATGGACCAGTATGGAGGCAAAGTGGTGCCCCCAATACGAGTGTTGCAAGTGAAGAAATTCGATTTTGAGGAGGGGTGAAGTGATGCTTCATGGAAGAAATGTGTCCTGGTGAAGTATCAAGTCACTAAAAACTAATAGATACCCTTTTGAGGGCTTGGTGAGATCTTTCCAATGATATAGACGATTCGTCAAACTTAGCTACGGTTTGGCCGCAACAGGCGAAAGAAAAATTAGGGGTTTTCTTTTAATAAGGCATTTTCCTTCCAAATTCACTCATTTGTAGGTGGAGTTGTGGTGAATGTAGTGAGGAGAGGAGGCCCTAAATCTTGCGATGATCGTAGCAGACAAACCGACCATTGGAATTTGAGATCCATCAGTTGTAGGTAAGATGCCTAATCCTACTCTTTCATTTCATTGGATTGAAATTTTAGTTTAGGTACCCACAGCTCATGAACAGGCCAAGTCGCACTTTTTGGGGTCTGTTTTGCATCATGGGTAGCAGGTGCTGGGCAGAAAACTACGACCTGTCCCAGGAAATGACCTGGAAAGTGCGGCCTATCAGAGAAAGGGGGTTTCAGTGTTGTTTTTGGCTGAGACCTGGGATTTTTATGGTTTAGGGGCATAGGTGCCCCCAAGTATGTTGTGGTCATGCCAAAATGTATTTAGAAAAATGGGAATCTAAACACATTTTAATGATGTGGTGCGCCATTTGTTTTTGTTATGGTTATGCAGTTTGAGAAAGGGAATGAAGGATTACCAATCTCTTTTGGTACCGCATATGTGAATCAAATGGACTTTAAGTTTCTAGATTGGCATACATGGTGTCACTATCCCAAAGAGAGGATTTTGGGATAATGAGCTGGTGCTATCCCAGAAAGGGGGGATAGATAAAGTCAGGGGTGGTGACTACTTCCACAATGTCGTCATCGTAATAGAGGATGGGGTGACTGGTGGAAGAAATACCATCTGACGTGGCGAGGTTACCTGACTCATCATCATGAGAAGAGAGGTTCACATGCACATCGTCACAAGTGATGACAGAAGAGCAATCAGATAAAGGATCTGTCGATGTTGAGCCCAGGGTGATCGTTGAAGGGAGGTCAGGCAAAACATCAGGGAGAGTCTCTAAGGGGACTTCCATTGAGGGTCTCATGGATGATGATAGATAGCAGATGGAGGACCAAGGCTCCATTATCTCGATTTCATAAGGGGGAATGTCAATGGGAGCATTCGTGTCTTTTGGTGTCGCCGAAGCAAGATGCACATATAAGGGAGCAGTGGACTCATTGCGATTGGCCTTGAATTGGCGTAAGGCTTCTAAAGAGGAACGATACTCTGCGAGGTGGGGATAGAGGTGAGTGTAGTGGCCATGGAAATCACACAAAGCACAAGGGTGATTCGTGTGGAATGGTTTGAGCTTCGGGATTGAATCGATTATAGTGACATATACTTCTAGGATATCGGATTTCGGAAACGTCTCATTGACCATGGACTTAAGGTGAGGCAACTCCGGACAAGTATGGGTGGCGTGGCCGACAACATCACACAAAGCACACTGGACAATATGCTTTGGAGGCCGAGAAGGGGTAGGGTTTTTCAGGGCAGGCTTGTCCTTTGATGCCCCCTTGCAAGCTTTGCCCTTCTTACCCGAAGCGGTCGCAACAGGAGATGGTTCCAGTTGGGGTGAATGAGGCACTGTTGCAGCGGGAGGAATCATGGGGACTAGTTGAACCGGGGTCAAAGCAAGATAAGGTTTGGGTTGAACAGGCGAGGTAGCGGCTAGAGGATCGAGGTACCAAACAGGAATCCCAAGGTTCATGTTAGGAAGAGAGAGGGTGGCCATAACAGGTACCGTGTACACTCCTGGTGGGGGAGCTAGGAACGGTATCTGACCAGAGGGGTAATAACCAGGCGGGACGGCTCCAAGATGGCTAAGGCCTAGAGGAACTGTTCCAAGAGGATAAAGGTGCTCATGAGTACCAGCTGAAGGTGAAGGGCCAAGAGAAGACGGTTCAGAAGGTTAATCAGAGGACATCATGAGAATCTGGTAATCGGGGGAACCAGATGGAAAAGATTGAGTGGCCACCTGACATTCAAGTGGTTGGGTAGCCACAAATCCTTGTTGAGGGAAAGGATCCATAAGCACAGTTGGTTGACTAGGAGCAGGATTGGGAGGAATGGGAGGGATGGCTTGTTGTCCCCTCAATGTTGCTTGAGACTCCCATAGCTGTCGCATTTGTGGCAGAAGAGGACAATCATGCATATAATGACCATAAACACCACAATAAGAACAAGGCTTGTTCGTACGAAGAGGCCTATCCTGCTTGGGTTGAGTGCCTTGTTGCTGGTTTGTAGTGTTAGGAGCATTACCTTGATTAGGTCCAGGCTTACCAAGGGAAACTTTATTTTGAGTGCCTTTCCACTTAATTTTAGAGGGAGGAGGATTAGTCGTGCCCTGTTTTGCGTACACCTGCCTCGGAGGGGGCAGTGGTTGCTGTTGCAGGGGTTGAGAAGGCAAGGGAGGAGGTGGTGCTAATGCTGGAGGAGCTGGAGCACCAGGCTGTGGATACGGATAATAAGGAGTTTGGGTAGCAATGTGGTAAATAGGAGGTTGGGATAAAAGAGGAGGCATGCCGTATCCTGGATACGTGCTACCGGGAGGGGGGAAATTGTAGGAGGTGCTAGCCCCTCCCTAAGGAAAACCAGAGCCCATGAGAGGTTGAGCATACGGATTAAAGAGAGCTCTAACGATACCGTCAACGGCGTGAGATGCCCCCGATGTGTTGGCACCACCAGGTCTAGGAAGATCAGGTAGAACGGTATAAACATAACCCGACTGAGCGTAGATCAAGTCATATTTTAACGCAATTTGGAGAGCGGATTTTTCGGTTTGAGGAAAGTGTGATGCAACATCTTTCCCGATAGGCGGCAAGAGAGATCTAAGGAACTAGTCCATGTAGACACGGTCTTCGAAGGTAGGGGCTCGACATAGGCTCTTTCTTCTCCGCCATTCCTGAACATGGTCGGATAGGCGGGTTGCAGACGATTGACGAAAAGAGGTCAAGAGTTCGGTACCAATGTCGTAACGAAGGGGAAGCTGGAAATAAGACAAAAAAAGCCCGGGCAAGAGTCGCAAAGGTGGTATGGGAGGAAGGGGCCTGATCAACATACCACTTAGAAGCTTCACCTATAAGCATTCGTTGGAACAACTGAACATGGACAGAGTCATCGATAATTGTGTTAGACGAACACCACGTGGAAAGATCGAATATGATTTGAAGGATCTTCTCCAGCAAGGCCTTCAAACTTTGGGATGTCTGAAGGGAGCTTTGTTGGCATAGTAGGCCAACTAGCGTCATGGTGTATAGGGTCGTTTATCAACTAGTAAAAATCAGGTAGGTTGAGGCCTGCCATGAAGGGAGCAAGGGTGCAGTCGGGGTAGTGTCTGTTGAGGTCCCACTAGTGGTATTCCCAGCCTGAGGGTCGGGGTTACCACCACCAGCAGGTCCTGCACCAGACATGGTGAAGGTCTCAGGAGGGGAACCGAAGGTAGAATGAGAAGGAGAACCCAAAGGACCAGAAGAAGATTCGGTGTGCGGACACGATGGGTACTAACTCGAACCCTACGCGGAGGAGTAAGTCTTCCTGCCGAAAACTGAGGATGAAGGCCAAGAAGTCTCTGGGATAAACACCTTGGTGGTGCAATGGTGATGACACAGACTCAGCACAAAGGAAAAAGAGACCGACAAGTGCAGGGAGGTGCAGGATCAAGTGATTACAATGTCGAAACAAAGGCAAAGAGGTGCAGGATCAAATGATTTCAATGTTTTAGAGTCTTTGCTTGGTGGTGTTAACCAAGCCCTTTTCCGCTCAGGGTGTGTGTGTAAAAGTGTGTAAATTTTAATTTTTAAACCCAGACATTTGTAGAGAAAAAGAAAAAGTATTGTTGTATAGTTGTAAATAAACCTGCAAATGACAGTATATAGGCCTGCAAAAACAGAAAATAAACAGCGAATAATGGAATGATCTAAACCAAAGGAGGCGGGCCTCTCAACAACTAGTCTACAAGTGAGTCAAAAAACTAATCAAAACACACTAAAACAGCCGATAGATCTAAGGTCAGGAGGAACAAGGATCTAAAGGACAAAAGCTGTTGGAAAGTGGTGTAGAAACAGCAACAGATCTGAGAAAAAATTGCTGCAAAAAGAGGTGGCGAAAGGCTATCTCCAGGAGGGAAGCGGAGTGAACCCTAAAGGAAAACCCAAACAAAGCTAAATGAGGTGATTTGGATGGATAGCAAGCCGATCTGAAGTAGATCTGGAGGTGAGGTATTAGATCTGAAAAAATGGCCGAAGACTCTGAAATTTCAGACAACCTGCAACAGCAAAAACTCTTCCATAAAAAGTGGAGGGTACTGAAGCCCTAGGGGGCTAGGTTCCCACTTAGTTGAGCGAAACAGAACAAGTATAGGTCCAAAACGGGTGGAGACGGAGGTCAGACAACCCTGAACAGAGGCTCAGACAAACCCAGAAAACTTTCAGAAAAATCCCTACAAAAAGTCCAGGTCACAGTTTTTGACATGTTTTCAGCAGAGGTCGCAGTTTTTGGGCTGAAAAGTGCACCCTGAAGGTCTAGGTCGTAGGTTCTGGGCCAAAAAGTGCGACCTGTACTTACGGCACTCTCGGCGGCAGGTTTCAGAAAAATTTGTCGTCTCAGCTGTGGCTCATGTCTGTCACCTGTGCAATAAGTCCGAAAACACACGGAAGTCAGAATTTTTATTGTTTTAGGGTTTATAGGTTAAAAACAAGGGGCTGAAGAGAAATCCCAAGGTTTGAAGCAGCTGGGTATGCAAGGATCAGAAAAACAACAAAGGTCGTAATCATAAACACAGTGGAGTCGCCAGTTGTTAGTATAAATCTTAATTCCAAGCGTACGAAAAAAGACCACTTTAGCTGCGCATAACAAACTGCCATAATAGCAAAAATGACTATTAATATCTTCAGATATGCAGTTAGGTGATCAAGATAAATGGTGTAAAAATCTAGATCTATGCATTAGAAGACATTAAACAGTAGAAAAAACAAGATTTACTCCATGCATCCAATAGACAAAACAAGAATATATCAAATGAATTTTGTATTAATGGCACCTGGGAGGAAAATTCAAGAGGGTGTTCCCTGTTCTCCTCAATGGGATAGGTTCTTGTAAGTCCTCAGCACTTCAGATCTAGAATTCCTCTCTTGATGGTGTAAAAAACCCAGACAAAAATAGTAGCAAAATATGACTATGATGGTGGATCAATAGCCAGACCAAAAGTTTAGATTCAGAGTGATCTTTAGGCAACAAAAGGTGAAAAATGAATGGGAAAACCCTTCTATTTATAGCAAAATATTGAGTTAGTCTATATATTGGTGCATAATTAAAATATTATTAACCAAATCAAGATCCAACTTTTATAGAATATTTTATTATATTTGTTGGAGGGAAAAGGAATTTGACTTGGGTCAAATCCCCTTATTTGTAAATAATAAATAAATAAATGATTTATTTATCATTTTAAGGATGTGGTTAAGTAATAATCAAATAAATAATGATTTATTTAATTATTTATGGGTGATTTAGTCGTTTTTAACAAAGAATATTATTTAAAAAAAGGTTTAAATAACTAACTTTTGGAAATAATAAGATAAATAATGATTTATCTAATTAATTTCCTTGTTTTCGGTTAAATATAACCAAAAATATTAATCAAATTGTTGTTTAATTAATTATTCTTTGAGGAAAATCAAACAAATATAGATTTATTTAATATTTCCTCATGGGGTTTTCTGTTTAGACCATAAACAACTTAATAAAGGTGGTTTACTAAGTTATTTTTCATAGTAAATGCGATTTTACTTTGGGTAAAATTGGTCTTACTTGGGGTAAAATCGGTCCATCTAATAACAATGGATTAGATGACCAAAAAATGGTGTAACACCAGCATTTAAAATAGTAGTATTATAAATACCAATTTACTAAGTCCATTTATCCAACTCCAGTCTCTAACAGTCTTTTACAATGTCTGAACTTCTGCTTTCAAAATCAGAGCTACAGTAGTGCAAGACTCTGTTCATTATACATAACTCAGAATGTAAAAGAAAAACCTCAATAATCTCCAGATCTGAGATTCCTCTTCTCCCACCTACGACTCTAAATTCCTATTACAGAAGTGTCATCAAGAATTCTAGTATTGCAAAGGAGAGAAGCCCCTATTACATTTTGATATCTGCGATTTATAAAATTTACAAAATGATTTCTTCATAGGAAAGTTTGTTTGAAGAGTGGTTTTGCTCCATCAATTTTAATTGGTTCAAAATCATATTTTTCAATTGTTGGAGCCTTCTCATTGATTGAGATCTTCTTCTGCTCATCTCCTTAATTGTTTTCTTGCAAAACAAATCAAAAACAAATTAAAATGCAAAAATAAAATCAAAATGTTAAATCTAGAAATTAAAATAAATCCAATTAAAACTTAATTAAATAAATAATTGAAAAGAAATATAAGTTTTCTTTTGATGTTTGTGCTGATATAATTGGCCAAAGAGAACATAGATGAATGGATCTGCACTCATAAGAAGTTGTGGCAAATTAAAATGCAAAAAATAAAACTCAGAAAATTATTTTGTTGAAAAATTCGTAGCTTAATCTTTTGCTGAATTTTAGACCCAATAAATGATCAAATCTGGAAATGAAACCTCTTCAGGTATAATCTCCATCATTTTAACTTTCCAATGAGCTGTCTTGGGCCTCATTTGGCCAAGTAAAACTCCATTTATGAGTCTCTAAATTTGATAGATTAAAATTGCCAAAAAACTGGAATTTTTGTTGCTTGGGCTAAAAAAATCAAAATTTTAAATTAAATTCTAATCCTAAATTAGATTATGATATTTAATTAATTAATTCTAATTAATTTCAATTATATTATTAATCTAATTCTAAATTAAGTTATAATTATCTATTAATTAATTATAATTACAAAACTAATTAAAAATAAAATAAACTAATTTAAAAAAATGAGTTATTGATTAATTAAAATATTTAAAATATTACATTAATATTATAATTCAAATTATATTAAAATTATAAAAAATATTATAATTAAAATATAATATTATATAATAAAGTTTATTTTAATTAATAATTCACAAAATATAAAAAATGCACACCACGTGAGAGAGAGAGGAGAAGCAAAGGAATAAGACGAAAGATCGCGAAGGGACAGAAGTAAAAGTAAGTGACGCAGCAGGTAGGGATCAATCGCAAATCTCAGAGTTAAAGGCTTACCACAAATCGCAGTCGCAATAAAACAGTAAGATATGCGATGCACGATGGGAGTGATGTGACGATAGGCAGGTAAGGGTCCCACATAATATCGCATCGGCATTTCAGAAGGATAGCACATGAGTGTGTTGAAGATTTATGTGATGGATGATATGCGAAAAGGTAAGGGGTCCTACCAATAGGTTTTAAGCGGCGGTTTGTAATGTATAATGTGGTAAGGTTAATATTATGTAACACGATTGTTCGGTGGGTGGGCAGAGCTATAATCATTAAAATAAATAAGTTAGCTAAAAATAAAAATTGGATATTAGGGAAAAAAAGGTTAAAATAGTAAAAACGAACTAAAAGTTTAATATTTATAATGAATGACTATTTTAATTATGAGAATTGAAATATTGGTACATTTATACATTTTTAACCCAAGCGAGAAAATAATCAAAACTTCAAAGGAGTGTTATTTAAAAACCGGTTGACCAAATGGGGCAAAACAAGTATCGTTGGAAAGCTTATGAAAAATCAGATTCAATGAAACAATTGAAATAGAAATCCAATAATAATAATAATAAAAATTACAAAATTACAAAATAATTAACTTAATCAAAATCCTAAAAGGTGTTTAGCCAAAAAATTTGTAGAAAGGGTCCCCATTATTTGAAGTACATAAGTCAAAAATGGGGGGGTTGTGTTTTACCACAGCAAGATTATGCCAAAGATAGGGTCTACGGCCAACAATTAGCTCGTGAATTATCATAGTTTCTGGCCCAATTCTGTAATTTTGGTTGTTAGTCCATTCAACCAAAAGGCTTGATTTGGGAACGGCTTTGTAATTAGCAATCACGGCCATAGGCCTAAGTACTACATAAAAGATAGATCCTAGATAGAACTAGGTTAGCGAAGCGGCATTGACAGTAACGTGACTATAATCTTGTTTTGTAATTTCTTTATCGTCCTTGCTATGGGGCTGGACTCAAGCTATAATGCATGTTTGCTGATCGAAGTTGATACAAGGAATTGTGGCATGATTTTCTCACATTGCGTCTAATTTTATTGATGTGTTGATTAAATGTGTTGAAGAGTTTTGTTTCCTAAAAACGGGAAACGAGCTGGTTGACTATGGCCCAACCAACCCAGCTCGTTTACCCTCATGCTTTCATTATTTCAAAGGTTTTTGTGTTGATTTATTTATTTGCAGTTGCATGGCTTAAATCTTTATTTCATTCTTGCTTCAGAGTTCTGATTTAATGTCGTTTAATAGTCAAGGTGTGAATGGATCCGTTGTGTGGAATTTTAAATTAAATTCATTTATTTCCTGCAATTTCTTTTCTAGTTTGCTTCTGTTTGGATCGTGTAGAAAGGCTCTTCCTGCACCAGTGCATGTAGGATTCTACACTCTGGTTTGCTCATTTATTTACAACAAGAGTTATTTCCCTTTTCTCGCATCTGATTTCATTTACTTCTGCAAGAAAGCGCTATCATCAGAAGAAATCATTCCTAATACTAAAAGCTAAATTATTGAAGGTTAAGAATGGCTTCGTACAATAAGAAAGAACGCTATTGCAAAATCCTAATTTATTTTTGTACTTCACGATTTAAGGAAAATAGATTGAAAATCTGCAACGTTATAAGTGAACCCGTCGAGAGTTAAATTCGATGGCATACAAATTCCTTTGACTAAAAGTCTGGTTTTCCATCATTAAAGATTTTTGTTTCTTTACAGTTTATTCTTATCGCAAGTACAGTTAATTAAAGGCATTCGTTTCCGTGTGTAAAATTGTCTCAAAATTCAGCTCGCAATTTCAATTCTTTTCAACACGTCCTTTGATTCTTTCGAAAGTAAATTGGAAACCTTGGTGAAGGAAGCTCTATCCCTGTGCAAGAGCTAGTGTCTTGTCACAGGAACATAGTGCTCTAACTCTTAATACACAAAGACATAAGTCTTCAGTATAAGTAGGTAAAATATAATTTTCACAAGTTTTGTACCTGCACTAGTGCAAGCAGATTGCAAGGGTACACAAACAGTGATTTAGTGTAAAAGGAAAATCATTTAGAAAGCAGATCTTTTCAAGGGCCCACTTGTTAAACTGCTACCATCTATACTAAAGATAAACATAGAGTTTTATTTCAGCATTTAAGATTGTTTCCAGTTGTGTGAAAATTCCTTTACTTGACTTATTCGCAAATGCATTCTTTCACATTCCAGCACTAGAATTGCTTTGGTGTCAATTGCCTTTGAAATTGTTTTCAGTTTGATTCTGCAATATTCTGATTAAGAAGAAGGAATAGGAATAGGAAAATTTCATACCACTTCTAGCATTACATGTGCTTCATCTCTAAGTTTACGAAACCCTGGTTGACAATTAAGTGTTGAAGGAGCTTTCTTAAGTGCAATTCCTACACCCAACATTTTGGCGTCGTTTTCGGGGAGGCGATTTGAATTGGCAAGAATTTTCCGTTTTTTCAATAGGGGTAAGTCTGCTATTATTTTTTCTGCAGTGTGTTTCTATTGCTTGAAGGAATTTATAGGTGTTGATTTATTTGTGAATTTGCAACATTTTATTGGAATTTCATCTTGTCAATTTTGAAATGAATCCCTAAAAAGGTATGGGTCTGAAGCCCACTAAAGGCCGAGGAAATACTGATAAATCTGAAATCAAATCTTATATTGGGCCTTCTTTTGCAGGCAAAAATTCCAAACAAACCCAGACTCATCAAGCAGGAACTATCCACTTGGATTCTGGGAACAGTAGTCCATGGGTGACACAACCCACGAAGGGGAGGAAGGAAACTATCAGAACCCATACTCAGCCTTCCCAGCGTATTGAGCGTAGTTCAATTGGAGGAATAACAATGGCAGATCATGAGGACCATGCCAAGGGATCTGGCGAAAATCGGGTAAATGAGGAACAATCCACTTTTGGATTTCCAATCATGGATCCGGATGTAACTGTTCAAATGAAAAATATACCACCATCAGCTCTTCCTCATTTCTATGGTAAGGTACATGAAGACCTAGACTCTTTCCTATTCAAGTTTGATATTTTGTGCAGAAGTTATGACTACTCATCTGATGCTCAGAAATTAAAGTTGTTTCCCGCAACTCTCAAGGATGAAGATTTACGTTGGTTCATGGGACTAGGGTGGAACACTATAGCTTCTTGGGAACAAATGAAGAGAGTGTTCTTGTCAAAATATCAGGAATATTGTAAAACTAGAGATATTCAAGATGAAATATTTACTATTCTGTAAAATGATGATGAGACCCTAGAGGACTACTTAGAGAGATTCTTGTACATCCTTCAGAGGTCAAAGCGAAAATTTGATCTAAGTACCATTAGAACCTTGTTCTTACGTGGGCTTACTGATGATGCTAGAAATAATCTAAATTTGTTAGGACAAGGGGACATTGCTCAGAAATATTTTGTTCAAATTTGTGACTTGTGCAGGAAATTCTCCAGGAACCAATATTGATCTGGTAAAGGAATTCATAATAGAAATAAGAAAACCAAATCTACAGATGCTATGATCGTTGGATTTGAAAATAAAATGGACAATATGAAAATTGAAATAATGAACACTGTTAGCAAACAAATAGACTCCTTGAAATTTCAGCAAAAACTTGTAGAAGAACGAGAATCATTATCTATTTTTTGTCCAAAGTGTAGGAAAAAGCATCTCTTAAGGGAATGTCCTCTTGATATATAAAAGGAACTAATAAATGTGCAATTTGTAGAGATAACCGTGCCACGGAAAAATGTCCCTCCATACCTGGGTTGAAAGCTGTATTTGAAGGAGGACAACCTGAAGTTGAATCATTGCATGTTATGGGAGCACGAAGAAATTGGCCTCAGGTAAGTGCAGGTATGGCTCCTGAATTCCCACCACATTTCTTTGGTTATAATGCACATCCATATTCCTATCCTAATACTAGTCACTCTCAACATTGGCAGCATGGGAACCAGTATCATTATGGACAGCCCTCCCAATATTGACAACAAGGATGGAAAGGGCCAAACCATTCACACCATTCCTATCCTGCACCTATGCAGTCATATCCACCTACATATGCACCTTACCCAATGCCACAACCATTATTACCTCAACTGAGTCAACCAATGCCACCATTACCTTTACCCCCATCATTTCGACCTACTCAGCTACTTGCCCAACCCCAATAAGAAAGTGGTACAAATGATCCATTACATGAACCCGGTTTCATCATCCAGATATCAGTCCATGCCAGTTGGAGTCAATGATCTCCAACTGAGATCGGGGAAGATAGTAGCCACAGAAAAGCAGAAACAACATATGGTGATTATTGAAGAGAAAGGTGAGGAGAAAACTCTTGCCATTCTGTAAATAATGTCACCATTCAACCTATCCCCGTGCCCTCAGAGCCTTTACCATATTCTTCCAACTGCCTCCCTATCTAGAAAGGCTAGTTGTGAAGAAGAATGACCCCATTCCTGAGTATAATCTGGCTGCCGAGCTTAGGAACCTCTTCATAAAGGTGCCTTTGCTCCAAGCAATCAAAGAGATCCCCATTTGTACAAAAATCATTAGGGAAATTTGTCTCAAGAAGCCAAGAAGGAGATGATTGGAACCTCAAACCATTCAATTTGTTGGAAGAGCAGCAGAGTTAATGACGAGGTGTATACATATGGAGAAATATATTGACCTTGGAAACCCTGTTGTCTCTATTCAGATAGGTGATGTCCTTGTCTCTAATGTACTTATAGACCTGGTGACAGCCATTAATGTAATGACCAAGAAAACCATGGATCAACTTGGATTGGTCTATATTTGTCCTACTCCTCCTGTGCTTGAGTTGGCAGATAGATCTAAAATCAAGCCGGAAGGGGTGTTCGATGATGTGGTCGTTTCATTAGATTCTTGGGAATATCCCGCAGACTTCATTATGCTAGAGCCAAAGAATCCTGTGGGAGGACAACCCTTGATCTTAGGATGACTGTGGCTTGCTACGGTCGATGCTTATATTGGATGTCGTTTTGGTGACATGTATATTTCCCATGGAGATTCTAGGAAGAAGGTCACCTTGTATCCACCCGCTAGATCCATTCAGAAGCTCTGAGACACTTTGTGGTTAGGCTATAGTAGTGATGAGGAGGCTTAGCCTGTTTCCATGATACATCAGTATGCCGAGTCCTCACAGGAGGGTGAGATTCAAGCCTTCCTAAACAATCTAGACACTATGTACAATTTTTAGTCATTGAACCAAATTTTTAGTCTAGATTTTCAGGAAAGTAATGACTCACTACCTCCTTCACCACCATCTTTAGTAACACCTCTATGTACTCTTGAGCCTGATACTACTCTTGTTGAGATTAGTCCAAGAAAATCTTTGCATATCAGTTCGGGCTTAGACTCATCCCAGCAAGAGCAGCTCGTGAATTTGTTGCGAAACCATCTTAATGCCTTTGCATGGGGTTATGAAGATATGAAAGGCATCCCTCCTGAAACTTGTACTCACCATATCTATATTCAGGTTGGAGCCCAACCTGTCCGACAACCCCAAAGGCATATGAACCCAGCACTAAGAGATGTTGTAAAAGAAGAATTGCAAAAACTCTTGGATGTTGGTTTTATCTATCCTATTTCCAACAGCGAGTGGGTGTCTCCATTGGTATTAGTGCCGATGAAAGATGGGAGATGGCGTATTTTCATTGACTATAGAGAATTGAACAAAGTCACTCTTAAGGATTACTTCCCCTTCCTTTTATCAATCAGGTACTCGATACCCTTGCTAGTAATAAGTACTTTCTTTTTTAGATGGCTTTAGTGGTTATAACTAGATATCGATTGCACCCGAGGATCAAGAAAAAACCACTTTTACATGTCCATGGGGTACATTTTCCTACCGAGTGCTTCCCTTTGGGTTGTGTAATGCCCTGGCTACCTTTCAAAGGGAAATCTTGGCTATTTTTGCTGACCTTGAGTGTGTGGAAATCTATATGGATGACTTCTCTGTGTTTGGTGATTCATTTCAGGGAGCCCTCAAAAATCTAGAAAGAGTGCTTCTTCATTGCCAAGAAGCTCATCTTGCCTTAAGCGACAAAAAATGTAGATTGATGTGCAAGGCAGGGTTGGTTCTTGGCCATCTTATTTCAAACAAAGGTATCCAAGTTGACCCTACAAAAATAGAAATTATTTTGAGTCTTCCTAAACCCAAAACTCAAAGGGAAGTGAGAGGTTTTCTAGGACATGCGGGCTACTATAGGAGATTCATTGAGAATTTATCTAGGATAGCTACCCCTCTTTTTCGACTTTTGGCTAGGGATAGTGAGTTTTATTGGTCTACAGCTTGCCAACAGTCCTTTGAGAAATTGAAGGAAAAACTAGTTCAGGCACCAGTTTTGAGAGGACCAAACTAGTCCCTGCCATTTCATATTTCCTCTGATGCCTCAGATACTACTATTGGCACAGCCTTAGGACAAGAAGAAGATAAACAATCCTATGCCATTTACTTCATCAATAAAAACTTATCGTTCGCTGAATTGAATTACATAGTTACTGAGAAAGATTTTTTAGTTGTAATATTTTCTATTAATAAATTCAGACACTACATTACAGGATATGAAGTCTTTTTACATACTGATAATTCCGTAATAAAATATTTGATGAATAAACCATTAACTAGAGGTAGAGTGACTAGGTGGTTATTATTGTTGCGGGAATTTAATATTACTATTGTTGATAGACTAAGAAAATCTAATGTGGAAGAAGATTTTCTTTCAAGATTAAATAATCCTGGTGAAGCAATTCCTGTTGATGATGACTTTCTTGACGAACATCTCTTTGTTGTGTCAACAGAATCCCCGTGGTTCTCTGACATAGCTAGCTATTTAGTTACTGGGAAAACACCACCTCACTTATTTGCTCGTAAGAAGCGGAGCATCATATAAAAGAGTGCTGCATATTCCTGGGTTCATGACGACCTCTTTTACACATGACCATACCTTATTATCTGTACATGTCTAAGAAAGGAACAAGTATTTGATATTTTAAAATCTGCCCATGATGAACCTTATGGAGGCCACTTCGCTGATAAGAGAACTGCATACAAAGTTTTACGAGCTGGCTATTTTTGTCCCTCCTTGTTAAAGGATGCCAAACAATATTTCAAACGATGTGATAGTTGTCAACGAGTTGGTCAACCTAATCAAACCAATGAAATGCCTTTATGTCCTCAGGTTATGATTGAGCCTTTTGAAAAATGGGCCATTGATTTTGTAGGACCAATAAACCCAACATCATTAAATAAAAAGCATATTTTGGTTTGTACAGATTTTGTTACAAAATGGGTAGAAGCCAACGCTGTTTATTTTTCTACTGAAAAATTTATTGTTGATTTTCTTTTTACTTAAATCTTTACTAGATTTCATGTGCCTAGAGTGATTGTTTCTGACAATGGTTTGCGGTTTATTTCTAATCTGGTATAGGGTGTGATGGAGCAATACAAAATTCGGCATAGGAAATCTACACCATATCACCCGCAAGCAAATGGTCAGATGGAGTCCACAAATAAAGTAGTCGAGTCCATCCTCACAAAGACAGTAAATATCCATAGAAAGGATTGGACTAATAAATTACTAGAAGCCTTGTGGGCATATCGAACCACTTGGAGGAACAACACAAAACACACTCCATATGAGCTGGTGTACGGGAAAGAAGTCCTCTTGTTGATAGAGTTCCAGATCAAGACTTTCAAAACTTCAGTGCAATTGGGGCTAGATCTCTCTGAAGCACAACAGTAGTGTCTCCTACAGTTGAACAAGTTAGATGAATTCTGAAGGGATGTTATTCAGCAGAATATATTGGTTTAACAACAGCGCAAGAAGTGGCATGATAAGTCCATCTGGAAGAAGCAATTCCAACCAGGGGATTGGGTACTCCTTTATGATTCTAGATTTAAATATTTCAAAGGGAAATTCCATACACGCTGGATGGGACCTTATGAGGTAGTTAAAGTGTTTGAGAATGGAGCGCTAGAAATCAAAACTATTGATGGATGGAATTTTGTGTTCCTGGTAAATGGGCATAGACTAAAGGTGTATTTTCAGCTTCTTACTAAAGGAGATTTTATGCAACAAGTCCAACATCCATCTGAAAAGGAGATGGTGGGTGGCAACACCGACCTGTTGAAGATCTGATTCTTTCATTTCCTTATATAATAAATGAAAAAAAAGAGAGAAAATTGAAAATATATATATCTATATATATATATAAAGAAAAAAAAATTCTTGTAATTATGAAAATCAGTTAACTAACATGATTGCGGAAGGATCAACCTGAAAACCAACATGCTAGTAGGGAGATCAAAATTTCAATAAAAAGGGAATGTTGCTTGATTTTTAGATATGTTGGTTGTCACCAAGAAGAAGCAGGTTCAACAAACCAAGCCCTTACCCAAGTTTGGGATAACTGGCATGGAAATTTTTATCCAAGTAACACCTTCTTCCCGCTGCATTTACTTTTTCTGTCACCAGTGCAAGCAATTTTTGAGGTAAATTTATGCCTTTCTTCTATTTCCTGTTTCGTAAATTCCCACTATTTTTCTTTTCTAAATCCCATAATGAATTACCTTCCTTTTTTTCCTTCTAAGAAACTACCCTTACTCGATTTCGTAAAATCCCTCTTTCTCCCTTGAATTTTTTTCGACATCCTGTTTCGTTTGTCCCCCTTGGTGGTACTATTCTTGGAATCCCTGCTATAATGTTCCTTCCCATTCTGAAAATCACCCTCTTCCCACTTCTTTATTCCATCATAAATTGATTGCAGGATCTAATGCAGTCAAATCAGAAGACATGCTCATGAGACACCAAAGGATGTCGAATAAAACTTCTCTTGTATATTCAGGCAAAAAAAAAAAAAATAGCCCAGCCAAACAACTGTGTTCTATCAGAATTTCTTATTCCGGTGAATTCCCTGGTGCAGAAACGTGTAGTGCAAGCACAACTAGTGCAAGCACGCGCCCGACTGTGAAAACACAATGTAAAAATATTTAACACAGTACAGGAGCGATTGATGCAAAATTCTTATGGAATTTTTATATATGAATGAATACTGCACTAATGTTTCATAACATCACATTATTTAATTTTTGGTTAACGCTCTGCTTTATCAAATTACTGACTTAGGGAGAAATTATTTAAGTGCAAGGTATTTTAGGTTTGAAGTCTAATCTCTTTAATAAGTACCGAAGTACATATTAAATGAATTATGAGGCAAAACGTGGGATAGTACAGATCTACCAAAACCCCATGCTTACCTCCTTTGAAAGATTTAGCATCACTTTTTCATCATAACCTCACCTCATGATTTGATCACCGTGATTGTTACACCATTGCCGTAAAAACCTTCGCTCCTCCAATTATTATTGCTTTCCCGTAGAAGCTTGATACGTGTATACATCTGATCTGAGGCGTCATTTGTAATGATTGAATGTGATTGGATGATGGGACCAATAAGGCAGTGGATGGACGAACCTCCAACATAAAATTCTCGGCAACCTTTGATATTTCTCATTGTGAAATCTTTCTAAGTTTGTGACAGAGAATTGAGGCGAATTCACACAAAGATGGCACCCGTAAGGAATGAACCATCATTTTTGAGAGAGATAGAGCAGACCGCGGAATATCGCAGCAATCTTGCACTACTGCAAGAATCGCGATTTCTCCCATTCTTGCAGAAATTTGATGGGTTTGATGTGGTCGTGGCTCTGGAGTTTACGAAGACATTTGAGGGAGGCCGAGTTAAAGTTGGCTTGTTGGTATTCGAAGTCACAGAGGAATCTATAGCGCAAGCTACATGTTTGTCAACCACAGGTGAACAGTGGTTCAAAAAGGAAAGGATTCAAAAGAAACGATGGCATCGGTTCGTGGTCGATTGAAAGCTCAAGGTTGATTGGAAGAAGGGACTTCCACGCAGCGCCTTGCTTGGAAAATGGCAAGACCTCCTCTTCATATTGAAGAAGTTCTTGATCTGTGAAGGGCGTTATTATTTAACGTTTGTATACCACATTCGGTTATTGTTGCACTTCGAATCAGGGAAACGTCTCAATTTCCCCTATTACCTGCTCAAAATTTTAGAAAAGATGGCTCAAGGCATGCAGAAAGGAAATGCAAGCTAGGTTGCATGTAAGCTATATCATCACAGGCTCATTACAATCTTGGTCAAGAAAGAGCTAGAAGAAAAGGGAGTGACCTGGGAGGCATTCCTGAAAGAATTTCGGGCGAGAAGTGCAAGGAAGTCAGTCAGCACCAGTGCAAGCAAGAAAAGGAAGGCAGAGACTTCATCTCCTGCCAAGAAGAAGAGTAACAGTAAGCAGGTGCAAGCAAAGGGTAAGTTTATCAAAGACACTCCGCCCTCAACAAAAAGAAAAGCGACCAGGACCCCGACCAAGAAAAGGATTGTCTCTTCGAGGACAATTCAGCACCGGTCGAGCTCCCCAATTGTGATCGACGAATCACCCCAGGTTTCACCTGGAGATAATAACCTTTCTGTTCTTGCAGATGCAGCAGCCCACACCGTGGTGAATGAAGAGAATATAGAGAAGGAGGACAACATATCTTTGTCGGCCTTCATCCACAAATTAAAGAAACAGAAAATGACACCGAGTGTAAGAGAAGATCTGGGAGAGGGTCAAGAAGATGATGAGGCGCAGTACATAGAGACCCTCGACAATTTTGATGAAAAGGTACTAAAGTCCCTGATGGTTTGAATGTGCAGGGTATTGAAACCCCTGACGTGTTGGATGAACAGAGCACTGAAGTCCCTGATGAATTAGGTGTGCAAGGTACTGAAGCCCTTGGCACAAAGGATGTGGACGGTACTGAAACCCTCGGTGACATGGGAATTCCTGGCACAGAAACCCTTGGCGATATCATAATGCAAACGTTGGCTGACCAAGACAATTTTGATGATGGTACATGCTTTGAATCCGTTGCAAAAAAGGCACTTGCACCAGATGAGCTGGATACAAATACCTCTTAGATAGATCTTAGATAGAACTAGGTTAGCGAAGCAGCATTGACAGTAGCGTGACTATAATCTTGTCTTGTAATTTTGTTATCGCCCTCGCTCTAGGGATGGCCTCAGGCTATAATGTATGTTTGCTAATCAAAGTTAATACAAGGAATTGTGCCATGAATTTCTCATATTGCATCTAATTTTATTTTTGCGTTGATTAAAAGTGTTGAAGAGTTTTGTTTCCTAAAAACGGGAAACGAGCAGGTTGGCTATGGTCGAGCCAACCCAACTCGTTTACCCTCGTGCTTTCATTATTTCAAAGGTTTGTGTGTTGATTTATTTATTTGCAGTTGTGTGGCTTAAATCTTTATTTCATTCTTGCTTCAAAGTTCCGATTTAATTTCATTTAATAGTCAAGGTGTGAACGGATCCGTTGTTGAAGTTTAAATTAAATTCATTTATTTCCTGCAATTTCTTTTCTGGTTTACTTCCACTTGGATTGTGGAGGAAGGCTCTTCCTGCACCAGTGCATGTAGGATTCTACACTCTGGTTTGCTCATTTATTTACAACAAGAGTTATTTCCCTTTTCTCGCATCTGATTTCATTTACTTCTGCAAGAAAGCATTATCATCAGAAGAAAGCATTCCCAATATTAAAAGCTAAATTCTTGAAGGTTAAGAATGGCTTCGTAAAATAAGAAATAATGTTATTGCAAAATCCTAATTTATGTTTGTACTTCACGATTTAAGGAAAAGAGATAGAAAATCTGCAACGTTATAAGTGAACCCGTCGAGAGTTAATTCTATTGCATACAAATTCCTTTGACTGAAAGTCTGCTTTTCCATCATTGAAGGTTATTTTTTCTTTAAAAGTTATTCTTATCACAAATACAGTTAATTAAAATCATTCCTTTCCGTGTGTAAAATTATCTCAGAATTCAACTTGCAATTTCAATTATTTTCAACACGTCCTTTGATTCTTTCGAAAGTAAACTAGAAACCTTGGTGAAGGAAGCTTTGTCCCTGTGCAAGAGTTGGTGTCTTATCACAAGAATAAAGTTCTCTAAACCTCACCTACACAATGACACAAGTCTTCAGTATAAGAAGGTAAAATATACTTTTCACATAAGTTTTGTACCTGCATTAGTGCAAACAAATTACAAGAGTACAGGAACAGTGATTTAGTGTAAAAGGAAAATCATTTAGAAAACAGATATTTTCAAGGGCCCACTTGTTAAACTGCTACCATCTATACTGAAGATAAACATAGATTTTTATTTCAGCATTTCAGATTTTTTCCAGTTTTGTGAAAATTCCTTTACTTGACTTCTTCGCAAATGCATTCTTTTACATTCCAGCACTAGAATTTCCTTGGTGTCAATTGCCTTTGAAATTGTTTTTTGTTTGATTCTGCAATATTCTAATTAAGAAGAAGGAATAGGAATAGGAAAAGTTCATACCACTTCTGGCATTACGTGTGCTTCCTCTCTAACTTTACGAAACCCCCAGGTGAAAATTAAGTGTTGAAGGAGCTTGCTGAAGTGCAATTCCTACTACCAACATTTTGTACAGGGTTAAAACCTACAGTTGTGCCATGAGATACGTTGGCTCTGGGTCTTCCTCAACTTCCTTGAATACAACCTTCAATCTAGGGAGTGACAGACAATGTTCAGTTGAGTGATATTTAGCGCAGATAGCACATATTTCAACTGTTCAGCGGAATTTTTTCACAGTGTGCTTCTTTCGACAACGAGGACAGAAAATAGCTAAGGCCTACTCTGCGTCAGCCTGTTTTTGCTTCACCTATAAAACATATAAATTTGTAGTCAATGTACTCAAAATATCAGTTTTAAAATATTCTAAAAGATTACCAATTTATGCTCATGTAACTCCTCTGCCCACAGTTCTGCTAGATCTGCTCAGAGGATCATGAATTCCAGATTTGGTTCGTGGACTCCCTCGCGTGCACCTAATACACAATTTTATGATATCATCATATTCTTCTTTGGAAATATCAACTTGTCCCATTAGATTAAGTGTTTCTATCCATTCATCTTTCATGCCCCTAATCAAAGAAATTTTCAATACATCTATGTGTAGGGTAGTGTATGGTGAACTTTGCAAATTGTATTGAAATCTTTAAAAATATTCTTCCAAAGTTTCATCTTCTTTTGACATCATTTTAATATTTCTTCTCTTAAATCCCTAGACTGACAATATTCTTGATATTTAGTATGGAAGCTTTATTTCATTTGATCCCATGACGTTATAGTACCGCTCCTAGTCCCAAGAACCAGTGTAATGCTGCTCCCTTTAAGGTAGAAGGAAACAACTTTAATTTTTGGGGGTCAGTAGTATAGTCCTAACCTCAACATAAACCATCAAACTCAAATAAACATGCATCAAGATCCTCAGAAACCATTCCATGGAAATTTGGAAGATTCTGCAACAGGATAGCCTTCATTGGTGCATTAGCTTGTGGATCAACAATAGGATATTCTATGGTTGAAGTTTGTGTTCCTACTGATGTGTTTGCCATTTGCTTAAAGATCTGTCAGTAATCTTCAGGAATATTGTAATCGAGAGGTACTATTTGGAAAGTTATATGTTGGTTGGGTCGGATCTTGACCAGGTCTCACAACACTATTCAAGTCAGGAACTTCATGTTCTCTCTTTACAACAGGTGTTGCAGGAAATTCTGGCTCATAAAGTTGTGGGTATGGCTCACTCGTCTCACCTTCCCCCTCTTTTAAATTGCAAGAATGCCCCTCACTCTTACTAGAAGGAATGAGGTTCCTAACATATGTATCTTGAAAGTTTTGCTCAGATCCTACAATTTTATTGTGAATCTCATTGTTAGCTTCAGAAGATGACCCTGCTACTCAAGAGGTAATAGTAGAACCATTCCAAAATACTGCTCGGGGACCTACCAACGCTTCAAACTCAGATTTGCGTATGATTTCGTCTATAAAGTTCATTCTTCCAAGGCCAACTTGACCTTGGGTTTTGGTGGTTTTTTGGGTAAATTTTTTATTTATAACTATCTGATTTATAGTCCTAGGCTTCTTCCTAGTCATACACACTAAACAATTTAAATGTATCGGCTGAGGGTAGGAACTTGAAAAATCTTTTTACTTAGTGCATGCACAATTTCTTACCTTTTGTCTTTAATACCCAACCCTTCAAATATACCACTAACACTTCTTTGATAACCTCCCCAGCAACGTCGGCACCAAAATGTTGGAGAAATTAATTGCTTAATAAAAAACATTAATCACCTAGACATTAAATCATCAACCCGGAGTTTAGTCTGTTTATTTCAAGGTTGTCCACACATTTTGTGCAAGAAATAGTGCTAATATCACTTAACTTGTCTAGAAGCCAAGTGTGAGTTATTTCTTTAAGTGTGAGTTGTTCCTTTCATACAAAAAAACAATGAAGAAATCAAACCAAATACAAAAATTGTTAACTAGGGAACTGCATCTATAAGAAAGGAACAACACTATATCTTGAAATGAATTCGCCAGAAATGATATCAAATCATAAGAATTAACAACTCTACATCAACCAACAAGAATCATCAAGGAAAGATGACACTCCAAAGAACTAATTGCAATAAATCTAATTCTAAGATATCCAACTGTAATTGCTGCAAAACACACACTTTTAATAGTGAATCTGATTAACAATAAGTATATCAAAAAACAACTAAATAATTGAATGACAGGAACAGAACGCAGAATACAAACTTAATGATACAAGAAAGGGCAGTAGCAGTTCTAGGACTGAGCCCAAAATTGTTGGAATTCACTGCCTCGTATCTAACTCAACACAATAAGTTAAAGTTGAACAACAAAAGTCTCCATTAAATTATAACGAGTAAGTTACAAGGAATATTTGTAGAAATTTGCAATATAGATCAAAATGATTACAGCTCAAACTCGAACTCTACTACTGCAGTTCAATCCCTCATTTTTATATTACAAAACGAGTATATTTTCAAATGGAAAGTGATCCTGAAAAACTTTAGATTCTCGGGATGATTTATTCAAATTACAAAAATCTCCACCATTTCCTGGAATAGCAGGGCCAGTATCTCTTCTTCAACTGATTCATCCAGGATAGAAGTCAATCTCATTTAGCTGGTTCTAATTAACTCAAACAACTTGACATAATCCATTCTTCCTTCGTTATTCCAAGGAACAACATCCGGTATTAGATATCCCTATTCAAATAACGGTTCAAATCATAAGTAAATTGCGCCTTTCATAATTAACGATTCAAATCATAAGTAAATCACGCCTTTCATAATTTAAATAAATTCATTCAAGAGATAAAATAATGAAAATTCATTGACTCATTTCTAGGATCTATATTGCGCGAGTTATCACACTCTGCACATAAAAATGCTTAGAAAATTAATATAAAAATAGGAAATAAGGTAAGGAAATTGTATCAATTACGAAGCCCAACAATCCTTTGGTTTGAGTTGGAGCTCCTAGACCTGTGGTTTTGCCATTATTGCAGCTTATTATGTAGAGTGATATGCTTAATTCTTATGGCAGTCATTTGATTAGCATGTTCATCCTTTATAACATTGATTTCCCTTGTGTGATTTTCCTCCATGGTATCCATCATGTCCTGAAAGGTGATTCTTTGATTATACTGAGTAACTTCGATTACTTGTAACCTATTCTGAAGATATATATGACTAAATTTCATGACCTTTATCAATTTATCATAATTTTCTTGAACATGACTCATTTTCTCCTTATGATATGCTTCCATGATTTTTAGCTCCTCATCATGTTTTTCTTCTATGGCTAATAATTTGGTGTACATAGACCTCATATCCTTGGCATTGTCTACTATTAATTTATCTTGATTAATTTCCATGTTTTTCATCAATTGTGCTTGATTGAATTGCTTGTCTTTAATCATTTGCTTTAATTCTTCAATAAGATTCTTATCATTTTCCTTCTCATCATCAATAATAATTTGATCCTTCGTCCTTGCCCTTCCACTATCACAGATTCTTCTTGCAACGACACAAGTGGATTCATCATGAGAATGGTCACAAAGTCTGCAATATGCCACATTTTCTTGACACCTTTCTATGATATTTGGGTCCTTCACAATATCACTTTCATCCTTCCTCATAGTATTAGAGGCACAAGGTGAATCCTTTTGATCCCCATTTCTACTTTTGAAAGCACTGACGATGGCTTGTAAGGAATCAAAAGAACTATCAAGAAAATCATAGAAACAATTTTTATCATCACCTTCCAAAGAAAGGACAAAGAGTTGCAGCTTGATCTCTTCATGATTGTATGCATTTGTATGAGCATATCTTGCTAGAAAAGTTGTGAACTTTTTTATGTGATTTGTTTACATCATTACTCGTGAAAGAAGGTAATCTGTCAACAACCCTTTCTGGAATATCATGAGGAATGTTAGTAAAACGCAAAGGGGTTAATAAGTCATCCATGATGACTTGCTTCAAGGGAAAAATAAGCCAATGGATGTTGGAGAAAGAGATCCTTGTTCAATAAAAACAAGAGATCCACAAGAAGCGATCTTTTAGTAGAAATTCTTGTCAAAATATAAAAAAATGGAGTCGCCACTTGAACATGAATCTAACTCCAAGATCCAAAACACAAAAACTGAACAATTAGCCTGCAGATGGATGTCAAGGAGGGCTTCCTATCTGAGAAAATGAATGCTTACTAGAATGCAATTTGTTCGAACAAGTTCCGAGAGCAAGGTTGACAAAGCTATTGGGATTTCTAGTGTAAACTTTTGTGTATGGATGAATCAATGGAGTCGCCACCAAAACAAGAAACCAATCGAAATGTCCATGTGCTAAAGTTGCAGATAGAGAGGATGAAAATATTAGTGAGAGGAAAAAAGATAAGGTGATGAAAAGATGAAGAGATATAATAACGCCAAAAAATGTGGCGTTGATGGGATAAGGAATGACGAGATAATGAGAAGGAGAAGATGAAAGATTGATAAGATGACATGATAACCAAGGATCAAAATTTGTTCCCCGGCAACAATGCCAGAAAATATGTCGATTGACGGGCTAATGAAGAATGATCAGAAGATTAGGAAGAATGTCTTTGAAGTGTCGAGAACAAAATAAATTGGTCCCAGGCAACGGCGCCAGAAAATGTTGTGGTGTTGTCAGCTAAAATGAAAAGATGGAAAAATGAAGGATTAAAAATTTTCGTGAGGATCAAGGATAGAAAAAATATATCCCTAACAATGACACCATAAAATGTCGTTTCTTAGATTGTACACGCACTACGACAATGACTTGGGTCAGGGGTTGTCATTATGATCCCTCGCGTCTCTGTTCTAGCTATCTCCCAATAGCAGACTATGGGGGGTAGTCCCTATGGAAGAAGTAAATGAGAGACCAGTTGGTAACCAACTAGTCTGGGAGGCACGATTGAGTGGCCTAGCTACTTGGTTAATTTTAGCAAGATTAAAAGATTTGATTAGATCGAATTGTGAGACCAGTGCCTTATGGATTCAAATTCATACTTATTATCAATTAAAAGCCAAGTAACCGGATGGAAAATCGTTGCTTGAATGCTTAACTATCCTATATGAAATGCAAATTCTAAAATCTGGGTGTGATGCAATATTTTAGTTGCTTTTATTTAAATGTCTAGTTTAGATGTGACCTTCCTCTTCACTGTTTTGGAATTAGTCTTTAGAGTAGGTTGTGGGATGGAAGCCAATGGAAGCAAACAAAGGCTTGATGAACGATACCTCCCCCTGTGTTCAAACCACCCAAAGCCTCCAGCGCTACAGAGATTGTGGCTCTGACGACTACAAGGTCATTGTGTTAACCACTAAAGAGGATCTAAGCTCCTCAAGCTAAATTAAGAAAAGGTGGTCATAAACGTCTATTAACCAAGCTTATGCTTGGAGGTAAATTATTAGATCCAAGACTAGCTTGGAATGATATGCAAGGGTTTGAGGGTTCCTTAAGTTGAGATTGCTTAAGTTGTACTTAGTTATGATTTATTTCAAGTTAGGATATTAAGTACTTAACAATGCTTAGAAAGGTAATCTCAACCACAAGAAAAGTTTTCAAGTTTAACAGTGCTAGTGAAATGCGGCAGTAATATAAACAAACAATTGCTCAAAGACAATATTAATGTTATTTAAGACAATTAACAATATCCAAGAGTATAACCAATAAATCACCAATATGCCACTTAGATACAAGAGAGAAATTTAAATCTCTTATCACTATTATGATCAGAATAGCATCCAGAAGAGATATATAATTTAACAATGAGAAATGAATCCACTCAATGACAGTAATGGCAATGAGAAATTAAGAGCATTAATCCACAATGTCACTTAGAGCAATTAGCCAATTAAACACTTATCAACTTGATTGGAGCACTTGTGTGAATGTAAAAGTGTAAAAGATGGCAATGACTAAAATTAAGCCCAAATCACTTCAACCATGAATGATTATGAATTGTAAAATTTATTTACCCAATTTTAGAGACTTATATGTGATTTATTATCGCTACAACCTTGTATTTAGAGGTCTGCAATTTTATATCAGCAATCAAGAAGTGATGCAAGATGCCAAAGATAAGCTAGAAAATCAATGCATTTAACTTCCAATGATATTCACTTGATTATAGGACTGCTTAAACACCATATATCAAATTTATTATGCTCAGATCAAACCTCAAAATGATGTATATTAGATATGTAATAACTAAGAAAATTAGTGATTCAGTCCATAATAAACCAACAAGGTGCCTAAATATTAATATCAAATAAGCTCCAATGATTAGCTAATCAATTTTAGTGATTTTTAAATGATTTTTAGTCAATTTTGACGATATTTATTTAGTTTATATAACTGCATAAATGGTTGTAGCAAACATATCAGATCTGAAAAATGTCCAACAATCCTCAAAAAATAACTTATATGCAATCAATTTAACTGCAAGATTAATGTTTAATGTCTTTAAGTGACTTGTTAATGAATTTAGGCTTATTTTATGTGTGTGCATGCTTTGAATACATTGTTGTAACAATTATATCATATCTAAAACTTTCATATCAGACCTATGCAATTTCAAATCATACCTTGAAACAATAAAATTGATAGATCAAACACTTGTAATTTATTTTGATATCTTATATGAGTTATTAGCTTAACGTGTGGGTTTTTTAGACATGTATCATGATGATTATGCCATTGTTATATCAATATATCAAATATAATATAAATTATGTTGTGAATTAAAATGAGAGATAAAGGCAATAGAAGCAAACCCTAGGGCCTAATGGCTTATGCCAAGTTTGGAGATGTGAGAGAAATCACTCAACGCCTCCAATCACAAAATGTTAGCTCAAAACCCAAAGATCGAGCATTTATGACTGTTGCAATCACAAATTATTAGAGATAAAATGTCAATCCATTGAAGAAACCCTTGCTTGCAATGAGATCTACCCCTTGTAGGGCTTATGGTCTTCTTAATGCTTGCAAAATAGGTCCCAAACACTAGCCTTTTAGGTTGGGTAAACGGCTAGGGCTTTCAAAAAATGGGTTTCTTCCCCAATTTGAAAATAAGAAACCTGCAAAAATGGGCTCAAAAACCCTAGACGTCTAGGGTTTTTAAGGGTTGGAAACTTCAGAAGTTTACTCCTTTCTTTGATCCCTTGAGAGATTTCACCTGTACAAATAAAAAGAAATTTTCCCAAAAAAACCCAATATATGCAAAAATAAAATAAAAACCCCAAGAAATTATATACAAAAAAAAAATGCAAAGGGTTAGTGAAATTATTTGCATAATAGAAAATACAAGGTGAAAGGTTAGTATATATAGACACAAATTAGTGAAACTATTTTCAATTTTTGAATGTGGGCTAAAAACTTTAGAAGTAAAATTTGAATCTCAAATTAAAAGTTAAACCTAATTAAAAAATGTAAACTACAAAATTAAAACTTAAATCAAATAAATATTCACAATTTTAAAACCTAAAAATTATTTACAAAATAAAATAAATCTAAAGAATATTTACAAGTATACTAAAAACTCCAAAACATAAAATTTACAATAAAACTCCAAAATCAAATAGTTGCAAAATAAGGGTTAGAAACATTATTTACAAAAATTATAAATAGAAATTATTTACATGTTATATATAAATATACAATGCTTGAAAGAATTTTTAAGAATAATTTTTTTATGATAAGTTGACAATGGTTTGATGTATTTTGAAAAATAGATGTTAACCACAACCTTAGCAAAGTAAGAAAATCACATAAAAAATTTGAAGTCCAAACAAGGTCAGCATATGCCCATAGTCCGTGAACTTGGAGCCCAAAGATCAGGGAACCTGCAAACTCTATATATTTCTTTAAAAAAAAATTGTTAGATCATACAACGAATTGGATCACCTAAGATAAACTCAAAACTTACCAATATAATGTTCTTATCATCTACAAATGAAATAACAATTCATGTAATATTGAAGCACAATATAGAAAAGCACATACCTAGCACGTACCATAGATCATTGAGACAAATACTCGATGAAGTGTACCCCAAATTCTTTTATTATGAATTTCAAATGTTCCCAGCAAACAGTGGCTTCACACCAGCGTTACAAAATTACATTGAAACCAGAGTCATTATCATTGTTATAAATAGAAGCAAAGTGTCTTCTATTTATAGAGAAATTCCTCCAAGTCGAAAATAATAGCCAATTGGCTTGATCCTTATCAAAATAATCTCGACTGTTGATAAATCCTTGATCAACTTTTAATCACTGTCGTCGGAAATATTTATTTTTGAGGAATTTTCGAATTTCTCATTAAAAATCATATTTTATTAGCTCAAAAATAATTATTTTAAGCTAATTTCCTCAAATATTTGACTTTGACTTAACCACCAAGGTCCAAGGGTCCAATTTTTCTTGAAATTTCCAATATTCCCTTCGTGGGGGCCTCCAAAAATTAATTTCTTTAATACCCACGAATTTTTCCACTTGGAGAAATCAATTTCTCTAACATTTTTATTTTGACTCTAAACTAATTAATTTTCTTCCTTGGGATTTAATTTTATTTTTTCCAGAAAAAATTGAGGGGATTAATTATTTTTCCACACTCAACTATTTTAGCCATGGTGTCTAAGTATGAGGGAACATGCACTAAAATATTTTTTACATAAGATTTGACAAAATTCAACCCTCATAGGGGGAATAACCATTTGTTATAGACCCTCGTAACATTTACCCAATTCTAATACACAATATGATCTAGTAGACCAAGTGATTTGTAATAAAATAATTTAGCCAATTAGCTTAAATTATTCTCGGATCATTTTTACAATAAACTAGTCTAAAACACTAGGACTCACCTAAGACTTTGTTAATAAATTTCACCCTAGCTTTGGGGTTTAAGCTGGAGGGAAAAACTTTGTAGATTATTCGTGTTTAGAAACGCACATAATGCGGTGAGACGAAAAACCTTTTAGAAGGAAATTTGTCGCCAAAATCATAGGCTTACCTAGGTTGTTACATAATTAAATGGTCGTACTAACATCATTTACATTACAATTTGTAGATATTGGGTTTACAATGACATGAGAATTGGTTGGCTAATGATTCTGATCTTTGAAATTTGTTGCACAACTGCTTCCTTGCACTTGTGACAAAATGGGTGCAACAGGTTCCATGTTCAACATGAGTTGACATATTGCATGTGTGTGTGTGTGTAAAGGACTAGCATAGATCCATCTTAACCCCTTATCTTGTTGGGAAATCCAAGGAGTGGCAGTGAAGTGATTTCCTTTATTATGACATTATCTTATGACGTGATCGTTATTGTTATGTGTTCTTTCAATTTATCTTTTCTTATCATCAAGAATAATGCCAAGCAACAAATTAAAGAGGACACAAGATGTAGGCATGTTGCCAGGGCCAAACCCCACTCTTTGGGGAAGACCCAGTCAAAATTCTTCCTTCAGTAGATTCAAGATGAGACGACCAAGACCCTAGACTAGAAACTCTCTCCATCAAGTCATCCTTGATCTTTCTTTCATTGTGTCAACATGTTGAGATCCAAGTCACCGTGTCAGCACTGGGACACCATCACTATAATACTGTAGGGACCTCATCACTGCACCAAGACCATCGAGAACCTCATCCTTCTTTCTGTGGATGTTCCAAGTCCTTATCACTATGACAAGACCAAACCCTTCACTTTGTAAAAGCACTGAGCCCTTCATTATGGTCTTTGAACCCTACAATTAATCTGAGTTCTGTGATAACTCTGCAATTCTATCTGAGATGCTAAGATTATGAAATGCGGATAACCCAACTTGGTATGCATAGTGGTTGTCCCATATAAATGAGTTGACATATGTTATTCGAAAATTTGTGTCTCCAAATATATGTAGGCCGACATGAGTTTACTTGAAATGTAGCCGATTTGATAATGATCTATTTGAAGTCGACACAAAGAGACTTGATGGAATCTTTGACAAATCAACGAGATGACTTTGACCCAAAATCCTAAAGCCTACAATGGAGGCTTGACCTATAATTGACCCGAGCATGAAACTCGTGCTTTAATAATTCAATTCAAAATAATAATAATAATAATAATAAGATTCACTTTCTTTTGAAAAATAAATTACATTTTGACTCAAGTACAATAATGAAGACCGAACCTAGTTAAATTTTCCAACACTCCCTCTTAACTAGGGAGGTATTCATATTTACATATAACCACAGAAGTACATGGAAGATATCAACACATCATCTATGAAGAAGTTTAGGCACAGCAATGCCATGGACTAGATTCCTAACAAGGGAAATCTATCCATTGGTCTCTAAACAATTTAGGCACTGCAATGCCATAGACTAGATTCCTAACCAAGGCAATCTATCAGGGTGGGACTAAGATGGACTCAATCTTTTGGCCTCTCTAGATACCATCAAGCTTACTGTAGGTTTTAACCCTGTACAGTTATCTACGAACGAATATTTAAAATAGAAAATAAACAATAGCAAGAGCATAAAACATAAAACAGATAAACACAGAGATTTTCCCCTGGATCCCAAATCGGGACGACCAGCTTGATTTTTCATTATATTCCTTTTAGTGTTACAACACATATATATACATGCCGAAGCATACATAAACCCCAATCCATTAACCCCGGATTAGAACATAACCGTAGTTCCCTTGACCGGATCTACAAAATACCAGGGGCCGAAAACCATCATGCCCCAAAACCATGTGCAAACCCATGCACAAAACCATGGGCGGGTCCGCCCACCGGAAAATAAGGACCAAAAAAAATTTCTGGGGCGCTGCCCCAGACCTCGACAGGGGGTGTTATCGCCCCCCTGTTACCCCCCCGCATGTGACTAGTCATGGAAAGATTATAACACAAACCCAACATTCTCCCACTTGTTGTTTTCTTTCCGCAGGGGGCCACAGGAGAGCTAAGTCATTAGCCCAGCTTTGCAACACCCATTGTTTCTCTACACCAAGAGAACTTCTGAGTGCTCACAGACTTTGTCAATGCATCTGCAACATTCTTCAAAGTGTCCACCTTTACCAGCAACACCCTTTTAGCTTCAACCATATATCTCACAAAGTGATATTGAACATCAATGTGCTTTGTCTTTGAATGATAAGCAGGGTTCTTAGCCAAGAAAATTGCACTTTGGCTATCACAGTCTATCCTTATAGCTTGCTGTACCAACCCCATACTTGAACACAATCTCTCCAACCAAACTGCTTCCTTGCTTGCATGAGTGGCTGCTATGTATTCTGCCTCTGTAGTTGAAAGCGCCACTACAGACTGTCTTTTACTCATCCAACTGACTGCACCTCCAAATAGGCTAAACACATACCCACTTATAGATCTTCTTTGGTCCAGATCTCCAGCCCAGTCTGCATCAACAAAACCACGAATGTCCAACATTCTTTCCAATCCTGGTCTTCCCTGGTAGCACAAGCCATAATCACTAGTGCCACGTAAATATCTGAAAACTCGTTTCACTACTGTCCAATGCTCCTTCCCTGGGTTTGACATAAACATGCTCAATACTCCCACTGCATGTGCAATGTCTGGTCTGGTACAGACCATTGCATACATCAGGCTACCCACTGCACTTGCATATGGAACACGGGACATATACTCCTCTTCTTCTTGTGTCTTGGGACACTGTTCAGCAGACAGCTTTACACCTACAGGAATAGGAACATTCACCGGTTTACTATCCTGCATATTGAACTTCTGCAATATAGTCTCGACATACTTCCTCTGGTTTAACCAGAGCTTCCTCTTTGCCCAATCTCTCTTAATTTCCATGCCCAAAATATAGTTTGCAGCACCAAGATCCTTCATGTCGAATTTGGAGAACAGTTGGGTCTTCAAATCTTGGACAATTTCTTTGTCATTTCCAATCAACAACATATCATCCACATACAAGACCAAATAAATAACACGGTCACCAATTAATTTAAAATAAACAAAGTGATCCTCCTTGCTTCTGGTGAAGCCAAGTCCCCGTATATAGGTATCAAATTTCTGATACCACATCCTTGGTGACTGTTTTAACCCATACAGAGACTTCTTTAACCTGCATACCAGCTCTTTCTTCCCCTTCACCATAAAGCCTTCAAGTTGTTTCATGTAGATCTCCTCTTCTAGATCCCCGTGAAGAAATGTTGTCTTCACATCCATCTGTTCTACCTCAAAATCAAATGCAGCAGCAACAGATAAAATTAATCTAATAGAAGTAACTTTGGCAACAAGAGAAAAAAATATCACCAAAATCAATTCCCGCACCTGGGAATAACCTTTTTCTACCAATCAAGCTTTGTATTTATCCACCTTGTCTTCTACATTCATCTTCTTCTTAAACACCCATTTGCTCCCGATGGGCTTCCTTCCAGCCGGCAACTCCACCAGATCCCATGCCTCATTTTTATGCAAGGATGCCATTTCATCAACCATGGCCTCCTTCCAGAGTTTTCCATCCTCTGAATCTACTGCCTCCCTGACGGTTCTGGGATCATCATTAGTTATAGTTAAAGCAAAATTTGAACAGAAAGCAGATGGACTATACATTTCTGGTTGTCTTCTTTCCCAAACTGATCTTCTAACAACTGGAGTTTGTGGCTCTTCCTCTTTTGAGTCTTCTTCTATTGTAGAGTCTGATTCATCCTCCTTTAGCTCAAACTCTATCTTCTCAGGTTTCTTTGGTAGGACTTCATTTTTAACAATATATTTCACCTCTCTAAACACCACATCTCGGTTGTACACAACCTTCCTTGTTTCTGGGTTCCAAAGCTTGTAACCTTTTAAACCATCCTTATACCCAATAAAGATGCACCGTTCATATTTATTATCCAACTTGCTCCTTTTCTCCTTTGGAACATGTACATATGCATCACATCCAAATACCCTCAGATGTGAAAGAGAGAGTTTCTTACCAATCCATACCTCATGTGGAGTCTTATCCTCCAACGCTGATGAAGGTGATATGTTAACCAAGTAACATGCAGTCTCCACTGCCTCTGCCCAAAATTCTTATCCTAACCCGGTACCACTGAGCATGCTTCTTGCCTTTTCCATCAGCGTTCTGTTCATTCTTTCTGCAACTCCATTTTGCTGAGGTGTGTATGGAGTAGTCTTCTACCATGCTATACCACACTTCTTACAGAACTCTTCAAATTCCTTCTTGCAGAACTCCCCACCATTATCTGTCCTCAGCACCTTTATCTTCTTCTCTGTCTGGTTTTCCACCAGAGCTTTAAATTCTTTAAATCTGTCAAAGAATTCAGATTTCTTCCTCAAGAAATATATCCATGTATTCCTTGAGAAGTCATCTATGAATGAAACATAGTACATAGACTTACCCAGTGATGGAACTGACATAGATCCAAAAACATCACTGTGCACAAGCTCTAATATCTTGTTCACCCTCTTAGCCCCAGAAGGAAAACTCACCCAATTTTGCTTCCCATATACACAATGTTCATAGAAATCAAAATCCAGAGAGCTATTAGACATACCTTCTACCATACCATTTCCATGCAGTATCTGAAGGCCCTTCTCTCCAATATGTCCAAGCCTTTGATGCCATAGCATGGTCTTTTCTCCAGAGACCGCTAGGCTTTCCGCTCCACTTTCGGGAACCACAGAACTGTTGCACCCATCAATAACAGTGTTGCCCTAAAGCTTATACAGAGTTCCAATGCGAACTCCCCGCATTAATACCAGTGCTTCCCGAACCATCTTACGTATCTTTCTCGAACACTGTTTTTACACCTGCATCATCCATCTTGCTTACAGAAATTAGATTTCTGGCCAATGCAGGAATGTGCAGAACACCAGGAAGTGTTCTAATCCTTCCACCTTGCAGCTTCAACTTGAATTTTCCACGTCCTATGATTCTGGCCTTCCTATCATCACTTAAGAAGGCATCACCACCATCATATTTCTCATACTCGCAGAACCACTCCCTATGGGGAGTGAAGTGAAAGGATACACCCGATTCAATCAACCATGACTCATGATCTACATTTGTATTTGAAGAAGAAGCCAAATACACATCCCCACCTTCATCCGAGGTGGTTTTTGCCTTTGTAGAAGGAGCATCATCAGATCCCTTTCCTTTCTCAGGAGGTTTAGATCTACAGTCCTTTTTGTAGTGCCCTTCCTTTCCGCATTTCCAGCACACCTTTACAAACTTTCCAGGAGATTTAGATCTCCCTCTAGATTTCATTTTCAGACTTTACCGAAACGGAAACTATTCTTCTGTTTATACTTCCTGACCTTCCTCGTACATATAAGGCATCTCCATTCTGGCCCTCCATATTTCTCCATTTCATTTCCTCCGACAGGAAGGCTAAGAGTATGTCATCAAAATTCAAGGTAGCTGTATTGCTACCTATTTCCATAACTAGACTGTCCCACGAATATGGTAGAGAACACAACAAACTGATGCACTTATCTTCATATGAGATTTTAATATCAACATATAACAACTGACTTACCACAATATTGAAGGCATTCAGATGCTCTATCACCGAGTCTCCATCCTTCATCCCTAGGTTATACAAATTTTTCCTCAGGAACAAATTATTCACTAGAGACTTAGATAGGTACAAAGTCCCTAGCTTGTACCACAAAATCTTTTTCATAGCTTCCTCATATACATTCTATAATATTGAATCTGAGACACACAATCGTATTGTGCTCTTTGCCTTCCGATCCAACTTCTTCCAGTCTTCATCTGACATTGTCGTTGGTTTAGTACCTGGATCTACCGTGATCCATTGATCTTTATCCACCAGCAGATCCTCCAGCCTCGAGCTTCCACTCTTCCAACTCAAACTCACTCATTAAATTTCGATCTCTATCTTCCCGCCGCCCTCCATCTTCTTTCACCGCAAGAATCGATCCTCGTATCTCCCACTCAATGGTCTACCTCAAGCCCGAGCAAAAACCCTCAAAGAACAAGGTCTCTCAGTCGAAATCGCTTCTAATACCAAATGTAGGTTTTAACCTTATACAAAGAATTATCTACGAACGAATATTTAAAATAGAAAAATAAACAATAGCGAGAGAGCATAAAACATAAAAATGTATAAACACAAAGATTTTCCCCAGATCCCAAATCGGGACAACCAAATTTTGATTTTTCATTATATTCCTTTAGTGTTACAACACATATATATACATGTCGAAGCATACATAAACCCCAATCCATTAACCCTGGATTAGAACATAACCTTCGTTCCCTTGACCGGATCTACAAAATACCAGGGACGAAAACCATCATGCCCCAAAACCATGTGCAAACCCATGCACAAACCCATGGGCGGGTCCGCCCACCAGAAAATAAGGTCCAAAAAAATTTCCCAGGGCGCTGCCGCCCCCCTGCTGCGTCCGGCACAACGTACAGCGATGCCTATCGCCCCCCCTATGACTCCCCCACGCGTGACTAGTCGTGGAAAGAATATAACACAAACCCAACATTTTCTTGCTAACCACCAACCCAAAGATCCAAGTGTGTATCCAAAAATAGAGCTCTATAATCAACACCACCTTTTCCAACTTTGGGACCTAGACATCAACACAAGGTATCGCCCATATGTCCTCCCATGGAATGCTTCACTCACAAAACCTCAACACTCCTTGAACCAACAGATCAAGGATAACCAATCTCTCCCAATCAAATTGATTGGTAACCAGCATGCTATCAAATCCTTCGAGAGATTCACCCGTACAAACACAACCCCAATCAATAATATACTTTCACATGTACATAATCAAATAGAAACCTTCGGGGTCTTCTAGACAACTTGATGTTGCTTCTCAACTCTTCATAGTAGGATTATCAACCGAATCTTTGACAGAAGATTCCTCAATTTTACATTTTCCTTTCCTACTTCATAATAATAAGCAGCAACATATTCTTCAATCGAATCATGCTTTCCTTCTTTCAGCAGCACCTCAAAATGCATTCTCCAATTTCATTCTCCTACTCATGGCCTTCACTAAAACTTACGAATGTTAGTCCTTGTCTATTGCATGACACATGAAGTAGAGAATTATATTTGTCACTCCCTATTGAATAGAGAGGATCTTGTACAAAGAATATTCTCAACCATCCTCTTATCCTAGGGAGATTTCATTCAGGCTCCCTCTTAACTTGGGGAGTTCTACTTCTTCTTTACGACATTGGAGAATCTTTCATGGCTTCCAACCTTCTTATCATAGTCATTCATATATCATGCTAATCATATCAACTTTACTTTACGACCATCTTCACCAATCTTGAAGACGATGTACCTGCGCAACTTAGATAGCAAGTACAACCAAAATTATAGAAGCATGAAGTTAGCCATATCAAAAACTTATAATAGCAGAAGCATCAAGAAGAGACAATATTTCAACTTTTTGCTCAGGTTTAGTTACAAACCCTAAGTCACATTCATAGCTCATCAAGATATCACACTTATTATATCTAGGGTTTCAATATTCTTTTAACGACAAGTTCCTTCATACAGGAACCCTAGAAACAAATCAAATCAATGAATCTAACAACTTTCAGAATTCATATGTTAGATTTCTCGCCTAGATTTCATGAGCATCAATAATCAAAACCAATCACAACTTAATCAACATCATGACTAGCATCTACTAGAGTTTAATATTCGCCCTAGATTTTCATCTTCAAATTCTCAACAATCACTATATAGATTCATAGGTTCCAGATTCTCATATCACACATATTAGAGAATTTTAACTACTACTAGGGTTTAGCGGCAAAAACCTAGATTTACAAAACATCATCCTAGACCATCAAACTTTTACTAGGGCTTATTTCCAAACCCTAGGACTCATGAACATTAACATTTAGATCAACATATATATCTAGGAATTCATCAGCATATCATAAGCACATCATATGTCAGGGAATATTTATATGCTTAGACATATACCACCCTAGATCAAGATAGGGTTTCAACCAAAGGATACATGTATAGGATTCATTCCTAGGACTCTAAAATTTAAATACATAACCAGGGTTTTGCTTATAGACCCAACCAAACCCTAAAGATCTAGGGTTTCATAACATAGCAAAGTAAACCCTAATATTCCAAAAAATTTCAAAGGTTCGAGATTTCAGACAAACATCATTCAACCCTAACAAGTTAGGTTTTTCATGATCATACCGAAATCCCAAACATGACATCATCAACAAAAACTTCAAATAGCATTTCACAATAACCCTAAGCAGTTTAAGGTTTCATACATTCACATTAGCATACCCTTAGGTTTAGGTTTTCCAAAGAACCTGTCTAGGGTTCTATAAAATCAATTAAGAATGTAGAGGGGTATGTTTATCGATAGATGAATCTCTCTAAACAATAATCTCTATGATTCAAGATAGCTAGACATAATGATGTCAGTAATGTAATGCAAACTTTAAAAATAAGATAAAGATAATTTCGTAAGATATATAGACATACCTGGAGATGGAGATGTTTCTTGACAAACTTGGTAAGGATTCTTGAGGTGTTTTCTTTATACTAGGCCAATATCCTGTAATACATACTTATAAGAAAACCACGTGATACCATGAACATGATTTAATTTCTTAAGTTAGATCTCCTTCATAACCATGGAGGATGGGATCCTATAAAAGTTGCTCCTTCTTTTAATTAAGGAATTCTACTAGACATCTAGATTACTTATAAATCCTAGAGGGAAAGAATGAAGGTTCTAATATGTTGACTAGAAAGTACACTTCTAAATCCTAGACTAGTTAGAAACAAGGATTTCATGAACCATTAGTGATAATAGAAAAATTCAAATGCTTATGAGCACACGTACCTTGAGTTTAGACTTGTTGCAAGAGCACTTTATTAAGTGACCATACTTACCTTGAACTTGGATTGATATCTTTGTACTTGGATCATCAATTCAGATCTTCATTTCTCCATAGGACAGACTTCGGGTTCTCTCCAAACTGGATACTTCTCAAATCATTGGTAGATTTCCATAGGAAGTTATTCCAAGATCATATTCCTCAACGAGTTTTAGACTGAATGTACCACCGAACTGTGATTCGACTGACTGAAAAGGCATATTTTTTACCTAACTATGATGCCGCCGAAACTGTGAGATTCTTCTCACTGAGATAACATTGAATTGTGGTAGATCTTTCACTGTGGGAATGGCATCCTTCGAACTGTGATAGATCCCTCACTCTGAACTATATTCGCATCCTTCTTATTGTAATTTCATTGCACCCTTAACACTGTAGGAGCACCGAAATTTTAACAATATTGTAATAACACGAATCCCATAACTCTATAATAGCACCGAAACTATAATGGAATTGAACCTATAATCACTGAGATAACTGAAACATGTCTTCTGAGATAGCACCGAGAGCATATAAGCATCATAACATCATAAATGTAGTATCACTGTGAGTGAAATAGATCATCTGATCTTCTTTATGTAGTACTGAAATAAGGATAGTAATGACATCGTAATATATATATATATATATATAGAACATAAAGACTATAAGATGACACCAAGAATGTCTTCGAAAAATATCTGAAGTGTATTTCTGAAGTGAATCTGAAAATCTTGTCTGTGTTTAGTGCGAGATTTTCATGCTCTTTTAAGGTAATTTTAAAATGAACCAGATCTTTGTTTTACTAGCCCTGAAGTGACATTTTGACATGTTCTTCAAGAGACTTTCACTGAGGATATTTCAAAGATGTCTAAGTGGTATTTCAAACTGCCTTTTGATCATGACCTTAGCTTTGATACCATGTTGGGAAATCCAAGGAGTAGCAGTTAAATGACTTTCCTTGTTATGACATTATCTTGTGATGTGATCATTATTATTATGTGTTCTTTCAATTTATCTTTTCTTATCATCAAGAATAATGCCAAGCAACAAATAAAAGAGGATACGAGATGTAGGCACGTTACAAGCGCAAAACCCCACAATTTGGGGAAAACCCGGTCAAAATTATTCCTTCAGTAGATTCAAGGTGAGATGACCAAGACCCTAGACTAGAAACTCCCTCCATCAAGTCATCCTTGATCTTTCTTTCACTGTGTCAGCATGTCGAGATCCACGTCACTATGTCAGCACCAAGACACCATCATTGTAATACTGTAAAGACCTCGTCACTGCACCGAGACCACCGAGAACCCCATCCTTCATTCTGTGGTTGCTCCAAGCCCTTATCACTGTGACAAGACTGAACCCTTCACTCTGTAAAAGCACCAAGCCCTTCATTGTGGTCTTTGAACCCTACAATTAATCTGAGTTTTGTGATAACTCTGCAATTCTATCTGAGATGCTAAGATTATGAAATGCGAAGAAATCAGCTTGGTATATATAGTGCTTGTCCCATATAAATGAGCCGACATATGTTATTCGAACAGTTGTGTCTCCAAATATATGTAGGCCGACATGAGTTTACTTGAAATGTAGCCAATTTGATGATGATCTATTTGAAGCTGACACAAAGAGACTTGATGGAGGAGTCTTTGACAAATCAACGAGATGAATTTGAGCCAAAATATTAGAGCTTACAATGGAGGCTTGACCTATAATTGACCCAAGCATGAAACCCATGTTTTAATTTTTCAATTCAAAATAATAATAAAATTCCTTTTCACTTTCTTTTGACAAATAAGTTACATTTTAACTCAAGTACAATAATGAAGACCGAACCTAGTTACATTTTCCAACATATCTATAATGTATAGAGAGATGAAATCCCTCCAGGTGATAACATTTTATAGATTGAAAAATTTTGAGAAAAAAATTGAACCTCGAGGGACTTGATCCCTCTTGACAAATGATAGATTTGAATTTTAGATTTATTTGTACTAGTCTCTAAGCCTCCCTCAGTCATCAATTTGCTTAAATACATTGTGAACTTCTTATCTCGGCCAAAACATCCAAAAGACATTGCATTACTTTTTAAAACCAAGCTAATGCCATTTTCAAAAAGTTGACTTGGAAAACATATGATACCTCACATTATAATGGTAATTGTATGCTTCGAATATATATATATCTGGTTTCCCATTTTCTGAAATTTGATTCCAATATTCATACCTGTGTTGGAAACCATAGGCACATCCCAAAGTGATAGAGACCAAAAGGATAATATAATTCCTACACATTCGCAAGCTTATGAATGTTACTCCATATATAACATCAACCCTCATGTACACCATTCAAAATTGCGGATTTACCCAAGGTTTATCAAAGATGGATTTTTTAATGGCCTAAAGTTTGAACCCTAGTTCTACAATAAGCAATGTGACACATGTTGTTGGTATAATCTTTTTCTCAATAACCCCTATTAAACATAGCTATGTCAAACACACACAAGTAGGAAAGATGGGCACGATATGTCTAATTATCACAAAGATAAGCATATATATAATACATGTGGTGACCCTTGGTTTCCCATTCCAAGTGGTCTCTTGGACTCCTTTTGTCCATTTGCCTTCCACACCTACCCATTGAGGATTAGGTCTCCAACATTCCCCCCCTTAATCCGAAGGGGTATGTGTGAGTCCAAGAAGAGATATGTAATACAAATCTGCAAAGTATGCATGGCAGCACTTAGGCTGAATGAGCTCTCTGAAATGTTGGCATAAAGAGGTGGTTTAAGGATGACCACCAACACTAAAACGCTTAGTGCAGTTCTCGGAACTCTTCCAAATATGGCAAGAAGCTGAGGTCTTCTACTAGAGGAAGTGTCCCTCGTATTTGAAGAGGGAGACCTTCAACCTAGAAGAAGGGAGGTCTACAACCTGCGATGGTTTAAGGATGACCACCAACTCTGGAATGCTTGATGCATTTCCTGGAACTCTTCCAAAACTGGCAAGAAGTTGAAGTCTTCTACTAGAGGAAGCGTCCTGAATTCTTTGAAGAGGAAGAATCTCAACCTCGCATAGATGGTTTAAGGTTGTCCACCAAGCAAAGGCATGCTCATAGGCATCCGTGTCTCTGGCTGCAACTCTTAATCTGGAATGAGGGATTGTGGCTCAGGCTCGCTTGAACTGTTGTGTCTCTGGCTACAACTCTGAATCTAGAATGATAGGTTGTGGTACAGGCTCACTTGATGTGGCTTCGAAGCTTGTATATGACCACCATTTTCCCCCCTGTCAGGTACAAGGTGAGATGATGGCAAAAACTCAATTGCAAGATTGTTCAATATTCTAGAACAAGTTTTGACATATGACTTAAACATATTCTTGGCTGTTGATACCCATTGCCAAGAAGCGATCCATCCAAGATGAATCTTTGTTCTTGCAGGAGGCTTGTTTCTGAAGCATCTGTGTGAAGAATGGGTGTGTTGACCATAGTGCTTGCATGGGTGAAGATCGAAACATTGATCTTTCATATGGCCAACTCGATCACAGTGTTGGCATTTTACAATCTGTTGTTGCTATTGTGGAAAAGGAGCAGAATCTAGAACAGATTAAGGTGAGCTATCATGAATAAATCCGACACTCTGAAATTTGATGGGCTTGGAGTAGTCCGGAATATGAAAGGACAAATCCTTGTCATATCCAAGCCCTATTTTGTGCTAGTTATGGACAAGTTCTTCCCAAGGTCTGATGATGGGCTTGGGAAGTGCACGTTGAATTTCGACACCTGCATGCAAATTTGCTCTTGAACTAGGCACTGAATGTGAATCGACTGCAACATTATTGACTTGATGCTTATGGGAGTCTCTTTCAATGTTCTGAACAGAAACAGATTCAGAATGATGACTCCACTGCTGTAATTCTTCTTGCTGGAATTGAGATTCAAGCTGCAAAAACTCAATCTTTTCATCTGCATGTTGCAAATAGTTTCGAATTTGAGAGAGAGAGGTTTTGCTAACATTTACCATATCATCAAAGGTGGAAAGTATCGTAGTGTTCAAAAGCTCCAATACTTCATTAACTTCGATCATTTTTGCAATGAGATTTCAAAGTTTTTTTTTTTCGACACTAAATAGAGAACTATACACTTCTGGTGTACATATATATAAAACAAAGAGGTATTATTTTGGGGAGGTGGTATATGATATATGGAGTTATATAAAAAAGGTGTTATATATAATTTTTTGCTCTCATATTCAATACCATACAAAATGTAATACCATTCAAAGTAATAGCATAAAGTAAAAGCATTCAACGTAACAACATTCAACAGGGGATACCATCAACCGTCAGATGTCATTGTTGAAATTGATGGTTGACTGAAATGGTTTGCAAACGGTCAAAGAGTGGGGGAAGTCACTGCTCTGATACTAGAGATCTACTCCAACAATGGTCGATGCAGAAGGTGGCATTCAAAAACTGGAGTTTAGATCTCCAGAAGATGGTGTGTGGGAATATTCCAGTTGCCTGATTTAAATCTGCTCTTTCTTCATGTCAATGCTTTCTCTGGAAAAATCTCTGCGAGTTTTGGAAGATACAGTAATCTGACAAAGGTGAGCCTCTCCAACAACACGTTCACCGGAGACCTTCCTCCTAAGATTTTTCATGGGGGGAATTTGCAGATCTTATCAGCTAACATATATAAATTTTCAGGCCCAATACTGTCGAGTCTGAAGGATTTCCAGAATTTGACAAGAGTTCGCGTGGAGATCAACCAACTAGAAGGAAGTATAACAGAGGCCTTTGGAGAATGTCAAACAACGTTGAGGATTTGAGGAATGCCAAACGTCTCTCTGACAATGAGTTCATTGGAGGAGAGCAGGCGTTATGATGGGTCTGTTGGAGGAAAGAAGTTGTATGGCGGGTTCGATGGAGGAGTGGACAGGGGAGTGAGGTGAGGGGGGACGGAGTCAGGTGAGGGGGTTGCGGTGAGGGGTGGATGGGGGAGTGATGTGAGGGGTTGCGGGAGGGAGGCCGGTGCAATTGAGCGGAGAGCCAAAGTGTGAGGGTGACAGCGAGGAGAGCGAAGTGAATGGGTTGCGGGAGAGGTGAGCAGTGAGGGGGAGAGTGGAGGGGTCGAGAGGGCAAATGTTAGCAGAGGGGGGAGTGTGAACAGATGAGATTCATTTTGACACTATCTGGGCACACAAAACGCATTACCAGTGTAAATTTTGTAGCACGAGACAGCTTATTGTTAACAGGTTCTGCAGATAAGACTGTTCAGATATGGCAAGCAAATGAAGATGGAGCCTATAATTGTCGGCATGTTTTGAAAGATCATACAGCAGAGGTTCATGTTGTGACTGTTCATTCAACCAATAATTACTTTGTCACAGCGTCAATGGACAAGCTTGAACACAACGTTTAGTCGAACACAGTCCTTCAGAGAAACAAATATAAAAAAATAAAAATTCAACACTTATAGAGTCCTTTACACTAGAATAGTTCCAATGCACCCTTCGTTGTATTGGTGTTTTGTTGCGCGAAGAGGGAGAAACATATGGAAACGCAGCATTGGGAGGAGGAGGTAATGTCGCTGGCTATGCCACTATTGGAGGTGTTATACGAGCAAAGTGAAGGTGGTAACTGATCAACACGTAACTACACAGTCATGGGGACAATGCGGAGTATGGAATGGCCAGTGGTAATATAACACTTCATTGAGGTGTATGTGTTATATAACTGGGAAATATGATGTTATTTCCATTCAATAAATCCACAGAGGAGAGAAATATGCCACATGAAGTCGCAATTCCAGAACAAGGGTGGTTGTCGATTCAAATTAGCTAGCCACCACTTCTCAAGCCCATGGGAACTCCATTTCTTGAACCTTTGTTGCGGGCATTAAACGAACTTAGATACGAATCCAACAGTAACTGACAGCCTTCTATCTGGAACCCTCTCACTGACTTCCTCCAGCAAAGCGAGGACGAAATCGAAATTGAAGCTCTGACACAAAAATGATTCGAGTTGCAAAGAGCTAGGGTATCCGATGCCTTTCTTTGTTTGTAGATCCTTAATTCGAAATGATTTGTATCAAATATGCTCATTCTAATTGCTGAAAAGGACCCCTCCCGACCACCTTTCATTCGATTTTTTTTTTTCTTTCATCAGTCCCATTTTACAGAAAGAAGGTGAACGATCACTAATAGAAAGGTGAACAGTCACTAATAACGCATGTACAAAATTTCTAAGTGATGGTAGACTAGGGTGAGCACAAAATTTCTAAGCGATGGCAGACAATCTATGAATTTGGCCAAGGGAATGTCAAAATAAACAATGTTGTTCAAGTTAGGACGAGCGCAGTTCATGAGCGAACATTAGTGTAGCAGAGCCTTAGAACAACAGTAGAGGGCGTTAAATGTGCAGAGAATATGGGAAATTTTTTGAATGGCAAGACTGAAATTCAAAACATGCACACCCAGGTGGAGGCTAGTGGCTCAAATTGGAGCAGGGCCAGAATTCGCCCGCTCTGATACCATGTTAAACACAGCTATGTCAAACACACACAAGTAGGAAAGATAGGCATGAGATGTCTTATTATTCACAAAGATAAGCATATATATAAAACAAGTGGTGACCCTTGGTTTCCCATTCCAAGTGGTCTCTCGGACTCCTTTTGTCGATTCGCCTTCCACACCTACCCATTGAGAATTAGGTGTCCAACAACCCCAATCAAAGGCACACAAGAACACAACTAGTTCTAAGAGCATCATTTCTAGGTATTTCTTCTTCCCTAATTTATGTCAATTTGGTAGAATGTCCTTTGGGAGGTTGCGCATTTCCATCTTATTGAAAATTAACTTTAAGAGAATACTACTTGAGTGGGTTTAATGGTTAAGAACATGTCTCTTCTTTTATGAACTCACGTGTTCAAATCCAAAGAGGGGTAGAGTATATACACCTCCATAGACTTTAGCAATCAAATCACTACATAGAGGTGGATCTCTTGTCCCATAAAAAAATTGGAATCATACACCAATTTAAAGTCTAACTTGATTGTAACCTTAAAATTAGATTATTATTATTGTTATACATCTCAATGAACATATATTTTGATTATCTCCTAAGCTCTTATTGGAAAGGGAAAACTGCCAAAAAAAACAAACTAGAATATATTATTGTACATGTGAAACAACTATATTATTATTAGTATTATTATAAGTTTAAATGGACACATATTTTGATTATCTCCTAAGTTTCCTAAGAGAAAACTAGGAAGGAAACAAACTATAATATATTATTGTGCATTTGAAGCAAATATAAGATAGGGTTCTTTACTTCTTTGAATGGTCATTAATATCAACCTTTAGTCACAATTATCCTTCAAATGGGCAACAAAGGTACAAGGCTCTTTCATCACTAATTTAGATGGGAATAGATAACAAAAATATTGACTCAATTCTCAAACAACAAAAGGCTCTTTCATCTCTAATTTAGATGGGATAGATAACAAAAGGATTGACTCAATTCTCAAGCAATTGTAACTTTAGAACCAAAACAGTAAAAGCTGTCACCAAAAAGCAAAAAGTTGATTAAATCTGGTAGTAGTGATTACTTTTCTGACATGACCTCTTCATATTCAGAACCTAATGCTGAACCTAATGATAAAGCCTTAAAAATAACACCAAAACAAAGCTCAATTTAGGTAGTACGTCATAACTCAGAATTGCACTTGAGTATGAAATTATTAATTAGGCTTTTAAGCCAAATTCCAGCAATGAAGCATTGAAGACATGAAAACTAGAGGGCAAATAGTAGTGCTGGGTCATCACAACAGGTAAGGGTTGACATAAATCTGTAAACATGGTAATAATACAGGAGTGATATTCGTATAATAGTGTTGTTAAAAAATAAAACAACATAATGATAACACGATAAATTCAAAAATTGGTATCGGCCAAAACTTTCTTGAAACCAAATATACGTGGCATTTCAAAGTTCGGTCACAAAACTGTTGCAATTTTTAAATGATTGCAATTTCTCATACCCTACCAGAAACAGTAAAGAAACAGAAAACGAAACAGAGAATTGCTGTCAGTGGATATTACAAGAAACAGTAAAGAAACAAGAAAACGAAACAGAGAATTCCGGGCAGTGGATATTACAAGAAACAGTAAAGAAGAAAGAAAACAAAACAGAAAATTGTGGACAGTGGATATCACGATTTGAAAGATGAGTTTTTCCAAAAATGAAAATTAATTTCAGAGTGGGGTGAAGCTCTCATGTCATGGTTGATTTTCTTCTATAACATAACAGGGGTAGGGATGCAAAGAAGCAACATTTGAGGATCAAAATAAACAAAATACAAGACAACATGTTAATTTTTTTTTAAACCATTTAGGTCGAGCTTAGCTTAGGGACAGTTTTATCAGTGGAAAGTTGTCATTAGGATTGTGCGAAACTCAGTTGAGCCTGGACACTTCATGGTACACTTTATATCCCCACCGGTGACTCTTACCAATAACGCCTCCTAATGAAGTTTGACCTTGACACTTGATGGAGACTAATCCCACACAAACTAAGTTGAGTTTCACAAATATCACATGCCAAATCTCACAAACAAAGTTAAATCTCAAAAGCAAAGATAAGAACGTAATTAAGAGATCTTGGTTATATTTTTAGAAAAATAATTTCTGAACTAAACAATGCACATATAGTTTATGCTGATGATATTGTTCCTTTGGCAAGGAGTCATTACAATATTGGCAAGCAAGTGAGAATCCTCCAAGATTTTTTCTCTAGGATGGGTATGACTGTTAATGCCGACAAAACTAAAGTCAAGATAATTAAATCTGAAAACATCACCTATGATACTTCGATTTATGATAACAATTCCTTGGAGGAAGTTCCTTCATACGAATATTTGGAATATGCATCCATCATAAGCTCAGTTAGAGTTATAGCATTGAGAAAATGATATATGGAGATTGGAAAGCTTATTATGGGCCTGAAAACAATTGTAAATGGGAAGATCTTGGATTTGGGATTAGAAAAAGCTCCTCCTTGAGACTCTCGTCACTCCTATTATTGTATATGGATGTGAAGTTTTGGGCGGCAATATATCTAGAGAGTTGTGGAGGAATATTGAACAAATCCATAAGTAGTCTATAACGTACAACCTCAAGATTAAAGGAAATACTCCTAAGCCTATCCTTCTAATTGAAGCAAGTGTTTCCCCAAAGCATGGCTATGACTAGGTAAGAAGTTATACAACATGTACGCCAAGAGGTTTTCTAAAATTACTTCTAACTCTAGACAAAACCCCATCTTCTTTTCAAGCAAGGATGGCATAAGGATGTCTAGTGTTGGCTAGAACATTGGGGAATAGGGGAGGAGACCATTTTGCAGAATGTGGATAATATTGAAAATATTATTACTTCCAAATTTGAGGAGAAATTGTGGAGCAATAAAGAGTTAGAGGCAAAAAACCCCGATGGGGGTGGATGATCAACATTGTAGTGGGATTGGGGGGAGGGGAGCGCTAGCCACCCCATCAAATTTGGAGACTCATAAAGGGCAGGAGGGGGGGAGGGAAGGGGAGGTGGAAGTGGAATGCTCCCCCCATGTAGTGATCGTGTGGCATATATTATTTTACCATGACGGAGCTTGGCTGGTGTTTTGAGGTTTCTCGTTGCTACTGTTTGTCAATGGTGGTCTGTTGCTACGAGGGGTGGAAGGGTCAATCCCATGGAGGCTTGAAAATATACTAAGGAATGTCTAGAATGACAATTTCATGTTATATTGCTTGCTTTGCATGTGCTATAGAGGAGGGTAGGGGCTTACAAGTAAAACTTGGGATCCTGATTCTAGGAAAATCCTAGTCTGGGGAGTTGTTAAGCGAAGAGGACACACTTCTCCCACCAGTGGCCGGCTTGTAGTGGTGCACCTCCCTTTGAATTCAGTCAACCCAGTAGGTAAGCCATGCCCCCTTTTTTGTCAAGCTCTCTTGCTTTGTTTGTGTGACAAGCAGGTTCATTTTTCAGGTAGAGTCCCTCTGGTAGTTTTCCCTATTGTCTAGTTTTTGTGGTTTGTCGAGCTTATTGCCATCTATTGTGGGGAATAGTTTGTGGGTTAAGCTCAAGTTTTGTGGCCCGTCTTGGTCTGGGTTTCTCTTACAACATTTTCTTTATAAGTACGAGAAGAGGGGCATTGTTAGTCTAGGGCTAGTTACATTGGTGCCTTGGGGGGTTACATTGCTAGCTATCTCCCTGGGTCTTGTGTGCTTTTGTCAAAGCTTTTCCTCGCAGTCTATTGGATTTTACGCACTCTGCTTTTGGTATTTGTCTATGGCTTTTGACTAGGGTAAGGGTTGAAAGTCCTACTTCCTGGCCTCTGGCTTTTCTAGTTCTAGGTTCTCTCTTCTAGGCTCTTCTTGTTCTATGTTGCCCCACACGCTTGGGCTACTCTGGTGGGTTAGGTGCATGCAACACTGGGTAACTTCTAGGGAGCAAGGTTCCTGCTCAATTTTGGGGGTGTGGAAATCTTCACTTTTGACACTCTATGGTAATTTTTGCAATTTTAGCTTCCATTGGGTTTTGGCTAATATTATAATGCCACGTCAATCTGGTCGCACTTGTAGGGGTGCATGGGAAAGGGACCAGTCCAGTTGCCCTCTTCTTGAGGCTTCAACTCCACCAAAGCCTGCAATTGATCAGGTATCTAATTCTCCCAATTTGCAATAAGAACATCACTACATGGAGGGATTTGCCTACCATGTTGAGCACTCTGGCTCAAAATATGAATTATTAAATAAAATACATAGCATGCATAGGCAATGTCAAGTATCAATGGAGCAACACTCAAAGGCAAGGCATGATGACAGAAATGCAGGGATTTCCTTCATAAACAACCTCCAAGGTGTTGATCATAATCCGTTTCACATAAAATTTCACAGTCAATCTGGCTCAGAGCTCTCAAATTCCCCCTTGGCAGCCTTGGAAAATCATCCTCAAGCCTATCGTTACCGTTTCCCGCCTCCAAAATACATTATCAAAGGCTGGAAATTCATATTTGAAAATATTCGAGGCATAGCTCCTTCAGCCCTAGCCCCTCTGTCTTTTCCTCCATGTAACCCGGACGCGACTGTGGCGAAATAGTCCTGGGCAATAGGCTTATGCAATACATATCTAAGATCTCCGAGCCGTTGACTGGCGCGCATCGAACGGCGTTTGCTCATCCCCTCGCGCGCCCGTAGCCCACCTTTCACCATCCGATCAAACCATAACCAATGGCTTCAATGCGCCCGTCCCGGGGTGCTCTCACGCTCAAACACCGCTCAAAAACCGGGTGGCAGACGCATCGCCTTCACAGCAGCGGTATTTCTCCTTAATACGATTCAAGTTTAAATGGGCCACACGTGTCCCTCGCGTACGTCTCAAACCGCTTCTCTATCGCAAGATATCACGGACAAAGACGTGCTAGCCGATATTCATCACGCAACCCACCGATCTAAGGGCCTTCATCCAACGGCTCATCGCGCTCCGGTTGCATTTGTTTAGTCCAGTGTATGTGCTCTGGCCTGTTAGCCCATCGCTTCTAACGTAGCTTTCAACCGTTGATCTCGTTTTGATATTGAATGGTCTAGATCATTTGCATGACCAGCTGTTGACCAATTCTTCCTCCAAGTCACCCTTATCACGTGTGCATCGCAGTTCTACCTCCGCCCCTTATATGTCCCATCCATAAGCTAAAATTTAATGTTTTTGGTTGAAATTCTCCGCCTGACTATCCACCATCATTCCACTGCATCCTTCGTCGCCACCCTGCATATGTCTGCCATTTCATCACGTCACTACGTTACACGGCCATCTCCGCTACATTCACCCTCGCGTGCATTTGTTTCCTTAACAAGTTTGTGTATTTTGCAGGTTTGCGACGACGGAAAATTGCTATTATTCACAACCTCCTTTTCAGAAGCCGAGGGCGCAAGGAAAGACCATTGTTCAGAGGTAAAATTTATGAAGAAAGCCCTGGGTAGTTGCTACGACACGACATCCACTAAAAGAGCAAGGGTAAAATCTATTTAACCCTCTAGAATCATTCAAAGCACAGATCTTTGCAATTGGAGACATTAATGAAGCAGACAGAGAATGTCAACGAAAGATTGGAAATTGAGGACATAAAATTGAAGATTTCAAGGCCTTGATCTAACCTTTTGGAGGCGCAGTACCAGGTCGAAGATCTTATAGATCACTCCAAAGATCTATATACAGAAAACAATGTCCTCAAGGCTTTATTTCAACAGAGTTTTCTTTCCAAGAAAGAACGAATACTTGGGTGATTTTGCTGCTCTGCCGTGTCCTTAGAAGGATTTTCACCCAGTGCATTTATTTCAGTTAGCAGGCCACAGAGTACAAACAACACAACGTCGTCAAGCAGTATGGGCGAGCACTTCTCCACCATTTTGTTTTAATGATACAATTAAATGTTCATAACCTACCTCTTTTGCTAGGTTTTAGTTTCTCCTATAAAAACCATGAAGAAATACATTGTAAGGGTTCCAGATTTTATCAGAAAATGATGCAGTGAAAGGCTTTTTGCATACATTTTGTAAAATTCTTGTATGAAGGCTCAGAGCCCATAGGGTCTCAGTGAGGAGGAGTTCTATCTATCAAAGAGGATTCTGGTCTTTGGTATTTCACAGTCTGTAATCTTCTTTCTTGTGTTATATTAATAGAATATTTCATTTCATCCATCTTTCTTGTATCATGTTTTGGAATGCGAGTGGCTCACTGATTTTTGGTATGGATTCATCCTAGTTGATGCCCATGCTCGGATCAGTCTAGCGCTTTAAATATGGCTCATGCATGATATTCTGTTCCATTATACAGCTATCCATACTTCTGCTATATTAGTTGCTTTGAGAGGGTGCTTTTAAAATGCTATTATCATGTATGGATTCTTAGATTGGTAAGCCCACACATGGTGGTATTGTATATCTAGGTATCAGCTCAATGTTAACTAATATCTTCTCAATATTTCTTTCACTACGTACACCTTCTGATAATTTATGTCTGTGAAGTATTTCTGAATCGGCCTGCTTTGCAGTAATTGTCTCTGAATTGTCTGTCGCTTTTGTATTAGAAGTTCTGCATCTTGCCTCTGCAGTGTCTCTTTTCCTATGTCAGTTTCTGAGAGTTTGGTCCCATTCTATTTCATTTCCCTATTTACAGGAGATAGCATGTGAGTTGAAGCTGACAACTTCACACATTACATTACATGCTCCTTGCTATGCTAAGATGTCCTAGGCACTGGTCTATCACAACTCTAGGCTGTCGCTAGGAGCTACAACATCTTTCTGGCGCCGTTGTCGAGGACGAATTTAAGAAAATCATAATCCCTGGGCCTCGACAAAATCATATTCACTCCCTAAGTAGGTGAGCACAGAGAGTTGAGAGTTGTAAATCCCTCACCTTGGAGACTCCACATCTGTTATTTGATAAATCTATTTGCAGTCCTGGCTCCTCGTAAGCCACACCTGAGGTCAGATTTGTCTAAGCCAAAGTGATGAAAAGAGATCTTGGGGTAAGCCCAAAATCCCTTTTCATGTAAAAATCTCGAACCTGGGCCTGTGGGTTATGGCCCACTAAGCCTTATTGGAAGCGTTTTAAACTTAAAACCTTTTAAATTATTGACGTGGATCTTCATTAAAATCGTGCCATCCATACATAATCATCGCAAACATTTCAATATAGGTGTTAAGCTTTAAAACCCCACACCACACAAAATACAAATATGCGGGAATATATGGATTTAAAAATAAATACAGTCGGCCCTATAAACATCGGTGGTTCCGCCGATCCATCTAACTCCGATTTAAATTCAATCTATGTTGCTCCGATCCGATTCAATCGGAATCGGAGATCACTGAAAATACCACTCTGTTCCGATCGCGACACCACTTGCCACCGTTTCGATCCGATTAATCGGAATGAAGCGTAATTCTTAATGCGTTAATCAGAGATTAATGTAATACGATATGATAATTCCACAGTTCCGGCAGCGATTAAATCACAATCGATCCAGTCGCAACGATTGACAAATCGCACCCATAAGCCCATCAGATTGCTCCGCCGGACAGATCCTCCATCAAGCTGATTTTAATACATTCGCATCCGTTTCCATTGTAATTAACTTGATTTCGCTCCTCTTGAGTTTAATTTCAAACAATTCAGGCAAATGCTGATTCTGGCATCTCGCTGTTCTAGACCTTCGACTGTGGCAATTCAATATTAATCCAATCCGTATTACACACGTCTATAATCGAACCCATATATAACAATTAAACGATATTTAGATCGCCATCGATCCTTTGACTGATCGATGGTCGATCAATAAGAACGCAACACAGGAATTCGTTCATTAGTTAAACTATAAAACTCATAACTCAATAGACAGGAAATCGACATAATATATAATTTGATTATTTACAAAAGATCACTTGATCTAAGGCATTGCAGCCTTAACCAACAAATCCACACTGATTACATTGTTTCTCACTCGTCTCTCTTATCCCACGCATACAGACTTACTTATAAAGTATTTACAAAAGCGTGAATCAGTTAGGATTCACAAAATCTCTCACAAAATCTCTTACGAAAATCTTTCGTTACATATATGGCACATAACAATATCCATCAAATCCACTTTAAATCTATTTTTAAAACAAATTTTCCCTATTTCCTCCTTCGATTCAACTATGTTGTCCACGTCTTCCATGCTCAGCTTCGGATTCCTCTTTAGTTAAGAAAAGGGTCAGATGCTCCTGCATCAGACTCCCGAGGTAAAAAAAAATTTATGACCTCCTGGTCATATACTTCTCCTGGTCCTTAGCAATTCTACTGACTGCATTCCTTCAGTGAAACTGCTTTCATGATCTTCTGTGAGCTGCAACCAACCTCTGCAGTAACAATCTCCTTCTGTTACACGATACCTCACCAAGCCCTCCGCACTCGGTCTTTTGGCATCCCTCTGGTTCTCTCCTCTGGAACCAATTGAGCACACCTTGCTCTAGGTTGCTGCAAATCTTCTCACCTCCGGCTGCCGCCATCTGCACGATGGTAAGACCATAAACTCTCCAGCGTTAACACAACTGTACCTCTTTCCCCTTCTGCTTGCATTCTTCTTCCTTCTCGCAGGAAATCCTTTCCCTGCTCTGATACCACTTGATGAAAAGAGATCTTGGGGTAAGCCCAAAATCCCTTTTCATGTAAAAATCTCGAACCTGGGCCTGTGGGTTATGGCCCACTAAGCCTTATTGGAAGCGTTTTAAACTTAAAACCTTTTAACTTATTGACGTGGATCTTCATTAAAATCGTGCCATCCATACATAATCATCGCAAACATTTCAATATAGGTGTTAAGCTTTAAAACCCCACACCACACAAAATACAAATATGCGGGAATATATGGATTTAAAAATAAATACAGTCGGCCCTATAAACATCGGTGGTTCCGCCGATCCATCTAACTCCGATCCGATCCACTTACCACAGCTTCGATACGAACAATTGGCAATCGGAGATCACTACAAATACCACTCTGTTCCGATCGCGACACCACTTGCCACCGTTTCGATCCGATTAATCGGAATCGTTGTAATTCAACCCAATCGGTAATCAGAGATTAATGTAATGCGATATGAAATGGTCCACAGTTCCGACGCGATTAAATCGCAATCGGTCAATCGCAACAATTGAACGACGTCGCACCCATAAGCCATCCGATTACTCATCGGACCCGATCCTCCATCAAACAGATTTTTAATACATTCGCATCCGTTTCCATTGTAATTAACTTGATTTCGCTCCTCTTGAGTTTAATTTCAAACAATTCAGGCAAATGCTGATTCTGGCATCTCGCTGTTCCAGACCTTCGACTGTGGCAATTCAATATTAATCCAATCCGTATTACACACGCTTATAATCGAACCCATATATAACAATTAAACGATATTTAGATCGCCATCGATCCTTTGACTGATCGATGGTCGATCAATAAGAACGCAACACAGGAATTCGTTCATTAGTTAAACTATAAAACTCATAACTCAATAGACAGGAAATCGACATAATATATAATTTGATTATTTACAAAAGATCACTTGATCTAAGGCATTGCAGCCTTAACCAACAAATCCACACCGATTACATTGTTTCTCACTCGTCTCTCTTATCCCACGCATACAGACTTACTTATAAAGTATTTACAAAAGCGTGAATCAGTTAGGATTCACAAAATCGCTCACAAAATCTCTTACGAAAATATTTCGTTACATATATGGCACATAACAATATCCATCAAATCCACTTTAAATCTATTTTTAAAACAAATTTTCCCTATTTCCTCCTTCGATTCAACTATGCTGTCCACGTCTTCCATGCTCAGCTTCGGATTCCTCTTTAGTTAAGAAAAGGGTCAGATGCTCCTGCATCACAAAGACACCTTCAGCGTCTGACCCTGACCAGATTATACATAGAAGAAATTGGAGGGAGAGGAAATAAGTCCGTTCCCAAATTCCTGAAGTACCCATAGAATATTTTCCTTCCTCCTCCTCTCAAGAAGCTCAAGTACCAGATCCCGACTCCACTGTTGGAGATACTGATTATTATTACTCAGATAGTCCACCCCGAGAGGGTATCAGAAATAAAAACAGTCTTCATCCTACTCCTGAGGTTGAAGAGGCAAGGAAGTAACCGAAGTATCTACTGTTAATAGACCTTTATTTCCCTCAACCCCTCAAGCTGCAGTTGAGTATATTCCTATTATTATTCATACTCCACTTCCTCCCCCTCTTACTCATCAAACTATTGCACCACCTCCACCTCCTCCGATGGCCAATGTTCCAGCCTTCTTGATGAACAAATATACTCCCCTAGCATTACCCCGGGTGTTAAATGATATGCCCCAGGACTATCTGAAGGTCTTGCCCAGATTCAATGGAGAAAATGAAATCGATGTTCAAAAACATCTTGAGACTTTCTACTCCTTTGCAGAGAATTTTAATGTCGAACATTTAGATGTGGTCTTAAGACTGTTTGTGCAGTCTCTTGATGGTGAAGCTCGAAAATGGTTTAAAACACTGGCTGGTCATTCTATTACCACTTGGGATAACATGGAAGACACTTTCCTCAGGAAATGGGGAGAGAAGAAAGATCATGCAAATTCTCTAATTGAGTTCAATACACTAAAGAAAAGACACAATGAAGGGGTGTCAGAATTTATCAAGAGATTTAATAAGTTATATCTGAGTCTCCCTGCTGATATGAAACCCCATCAAACTGCTGCTAAAGTTGTTTTTGTAGCAGCCTTTGATTCGGAATTTGGTTTCTCTCTCAGAGAAAGAAAGCCTGCTACTCTGGATGATGCTCAGGCAGATGCACTAGAGTTGGAAGCAAACTTTGTCTCCACTAGCAAATTAAAAGGAAGACCCGAGCAAGATAGAAAAATAAGGGGCAAAGAGGAGGCATCTACTTCTAACCAGGACAGAGACTCAGACAAAATGGAGGAAATGAGCAAATTAATTAAGAAAATGGTCAAGCTTGAATTGGAAGCTAAGAACTCAGCCTTCAAAAATTTCCAGAATGCTCCAAACAGAGGTTACAATCCTCGAAGTGAGAGCACCTTACAGACCTTGCTTAAAGTCTGAAGGAAGCAAGCAGGGATCAAACACCACACCCATTGCTGAAGGGTCAGGTAGATGAGCCTCCCATGAAGATGCGCCTGGGGTGGAGATACAATCATGCCTTCCAATGAAATGATGGAGAAAATGCCCTTTGCAAAAGATGATGGCGGAATTTCATTACAAAAAGAAGAAAATCAGACGAGAAGAGCGGGGAATTTGATCACTATTGTAAAAACAATTTGATGATTTCATGCAAACACATTTCAATAGAAGATATGATCTCGGATCTTCTAGGAAGAGGACTACTTATAGAAGAGCAAGAGGTGCAGGAAGGAAGCTTTGCTGGGAAAGGTCTACAAATGCGAATATTCCATGACAAAGGTAAGCAACCTCTAAACAAACCTTTGCAATCTAATGATCAAATTCCCTCTTCTTCAAAGGTAGTCATTCCTCCTAATACCGAATCTGTGTCAAAAGAAGTTAAGCCCCCAGTTGAAAACAAAGAGTCAAAAGAGGTTGTGATAGAAAAGTCCCCTCCTGCTTTCAGTCTGCAAAAGGAACTTGAAAAGGTCAAAATCCAAGTCCCCTTGACTGAACTATTGAAACAGCCAGCATATCAATCTCAGGTCACCTCTTTCATGCTCCCTCCTGAAGCACCAATCATCCCAGATAGTCTCAACCTTCAAGAAGAAAGAACTATGGTAGTTTTTGGCCCTCATGTTAAGGAGATAGATCCTTCTACTCCTCCCTTCTATGTGTCTCTAGTGATCCATGACCTGCTATTACATAACTGCATGCTAGATTCTGGAGCTTCCCATAATCTTATGCCTTTGTCAGTCATGGAACAACTAGGTTTACAAATCACACGTCCATATAAAGACCTCTATTCATTTGACTCCAAAAGAGTTAAATGCTTAGGGATGATCAAGGATTTGGTGGTCAATTTGGCCCAAATCCCAGCAAAAAGTGGGGTAATGGACATAGTGGTAGCTGACATTCCAGCTCGTTTTGGTATGTTGTTGTCAAGGTCCTGGGGAACAAAAATTGGCAGATCAATTAAAATGGATTTAACATATGCCACTATCCCAGTTTTTGGTGACCAAGAGAGGAGACTATACAGGGAGACTAGATTTGTCAGGATGGTGACAAAGGCTGACAATTCTGCAAATTCACCAGTCTACAGTAAGGAAGGATATTTTTCATGCTTAATGCTGGAAGAAGATCAAGATTATGCTCATGAACCATCCTTCTGACAGATCAAGACTGAGCAACCCTCAGAAAGCGTGGAAGCAAGAATATGGACACTTCATTTTGATGGAGCAAATTCGAAAGAAGGTAATGGGGCTGGTGTACTATTGATTTCTCCTTCAGGAAGATGGGTCCCTCTGTCCTTCAAACTAGAATACGAAGCCACCAACAATGTGGCTGAATATGAAGCACTTCTGTTAGGATTATAGACTGCCAAGAACATGGGTATACAAAGTTTAAAGGTTCTGGGAGACTCAGAACTAGTAGTCAGACAAGTCAGGAATCAGTGTCAGACCAAACACCCTAGGCTAAGGGCTTATAGGAATGAAGTTTGGGACATGGTAGAAAACTTCTTCTTGGCATTCAATATACAGTTCATGCCCCGAGAACAGAATAGGATGGTTGATTCCCTTGCTGTGGCCGCTAGTACATTTCGACCACCTCAGAACCCTCTTTTAAGATATGTAGTAGAGGTGCGTTATCGGCCTTCAATCCCAGATAATATCAAACATTGGCAAGTGTTTGAAGATAAAGAGCAAATGAAGAGATTCCTGGAAACAATGGGGGAATTCTCCAATATGGAGATCGATGATGAAGAAGAGCTGGAATCTGAAGATGTTTCAAAGAGAAATTGGGAGGAGAAAGTGGCAGGAAACAGAGTGTTGCAATTAAAAGGAAACATTATACCTAGAGGGCTGGTGCCTCTAGAAAGATTATTTGACAAGAATGATGTCCCACTGCAGCCAAGCAAAGTGGTAGAAGAGAATCAAGTGGAAGACCTAAATTTGGGTACTGAGGCTGAACCCAAAACTATCAAACTGTCCAAGAAAATCCATGATGAATATAAAAAGCTATATCAGAAATTATTTCAGTCCTATAGAGATGTGTTTGCATGGTCCTATCAGGACTTGAAAACTTTTGATATCAATATTATGCAACACAAAATTCCACTGAAGGCAGATGCAAAGCCCCATAAGCAGAAGCTCAGACAAATAAATCCCATGTTGTTGCCTTCTATTGAGAAAGAAATTAAGAAGCTGCTGAAGGCCAAAAAAATTGTACCATTGAGGTACTCTGAATGGGTGGCAAACCTTGTCCCTGTACGCAAGAAGAATGGAGAAATAAGGATGTGTGTGGATTTCAGAAATTTAAACAAAGCATCCTTAAAGGACAATTATCCACTACCTAAGATGGATCACATCTTGCAGAGGGTAGTTGGAGCTTCCAGAATGTCAATGATGGATGGATTCTCTGGTTATAATCAAGTGGCTGTACTTCCGGAAGATCAGAAGAAGACTGCTTTCACCACACCGTGGGGTACATTTATGTATGCCAGGATGCCTTTTGGATTGATTAATGCAGGGGCCACTTTTCAGAGAGCAATGGATATTGCTTTTGTTGGGGAGCAAGATAAATTCCTGGTGGTCTACCTCGATGATATCACTGTATTTTCAAAAAAATGATGCTGAGCACATTGAACATCTGCAAAAAACTTTTAAGAAATGCAGAAGGTATGGTCTCTCTCTGAATCCTCAAAAGTCTTTATTTGCATTAGAAGAGGGAAAGATTTTGGGACATATTGTGACTAAAGATGGGGTGAAGATAGACCCTAAGAGGGTAGAGTAGAGGTTATAAATAGTATTGTTTTTCCCAGAAATAAGAAGGAGGTACAAGTATTCCTTGGACGCATTAATTTCCTAAGGAGGTTTATCCCTAACTATGCTGAGATAGTTAGGCATATAACAGATATGCTAAAGAAGGATAATGAGGTAAAGTGGTCACAAGAATCACGGGAGGCGTTTACCAAGATAAAGAATGCTTTTGCAGAAGCCCCTGTGCTGGCTAGGCCAGATTATGATAAACCTTTCATGATTTTCTCTTTTGCATCACCTCATACAATAGCAGGAGTTTTATTGCAGAAAAACGAGGAAGGGTATGAACAGCCTATTGCCTTTTTCAGTCAGGTGCTCCGTGATGCAGAATTAAAATACAACGTATTGGAAAAGCAAGCATACGCTCTAGTGAAATCCCTCAAAGCATTCCGTATATATATCTTGCAGTCCCACGTCACTGCATTTGTGCCTGCAGCTACTATCAAAGATATCTTTATTCAGGGCAATAGTGAAGGAAAAAGGGGTAAGTGGATTGCCAAAATACAGGAGTATGACCTGGACATCCGCCCTACTAAGCTAATCAAAGGACAGGGGCTTGCCAAAATGCTATCTGAATCAAACTATCAAGCCCTAGGCATAAATTTGTCTATTATAGCAGGTTAGGAATCTGAGGAGAAAGAAGAACGACATGGAATTGGAGTAGCTACTCCAGAAACACATCTAAAGTACCTCACCAGTCTGTGGTACAAAGAGATAGTAGAATATCTCCTTACACTCAGCTACCCTCCAGGTTGTGACAAAACTAAATACAGAGCGCTAAGACTGAAATCACAGAAGTATATAGTCGCCAATGGCCGGCTATACTGGCGAGATCCCTCAGGTATCTTACTCTTGTGTCTCACAGAGAATGAAATCGAAAGTATTATTGCAGAATTTCATGAAGGGATCTGTGGAGGTCATTACAGCTAGAGGGCTACAGCTCATAAAATTCTGAAAGTTGGCTTCTACTGGCCAAAGCTTTTTGGGGATGTTTTTGCCAGGGTAAGGGCATGTGATAAATGTCATAAATTTGCTGAGAGACAGAGATCTGCACCATTTCCCCTGATTCCAGTGCATGTGGATGAACCATTCAAACAATGGAGTATTGATTTTATAGGTGAGATACATCCCCCATCAAGTGGCCAACATAAATGGATATTAACAGCCACAGATTATTTCACCAAATGGGTGGAAGCCATACCTGCAAGGAATGCTACAGATACTGTGATCATAAAGTTCATGGAGGAAAACATCATATCCAAGTTTGGTTGTCCTGCTAGAATAGTGACTGATAATGCACAGGCCTTCAAGTCTGCAAAATTTGTGAATTTCTTCCAGCAATACAATATCACAATGAGTCACTCTACAGCTTACTATCCACAAGGGAATGGCTTGGCAGAGTCTTCAAATAAAACTCTGATGAGGGCCTTGAAGAAGACTATCAATGAAAATCAGAAGAATTGGGATTCCCAATTGAAGTTTTCTCTATGGGCTAATAGAATCACCAGCAAAAGAGCAACTGAGAAATCTCCCTATGAATTGGTATACGGACGAGCAGCAGTTTTTCCTGTACAGCTGGCTCTACCAGTGGCGCGCTTCATGCAAGAAAGCCAGGAGGAACCTGATGATATGATCAGGAGAGTCAATCAATTGGTGGAATTAGAAGAAACACGGGGCCAGGTGAATCAGAGGTTAGTAGAATATCAAGAGAAAATGAAACACATTTTTTATCAGCACGCAAAAGACAGGAAGCTGCAGATTGGTGATTTGGTGCTCAGATGGGATATTCGGAGAGCTGAGAAGGGAAAACATGGTAAATTCGACCCCCTCTGGTTTGGTCCGTTCAAAATTGTGGAACAGGGGGGCAATAATACTTTCAGGTTGGAGAATTTACAGGGCGACTGGCTGGATGCCCCTGTAAATGGTCAATTCCTCAAGCCCTACTTTAAGTTCTGATTCAGGTAGAGACAGCCTGATGTATTGTATTGTATGATAGTTTCCTTTTCGTTTTCGTTTGAATAATGTTGGTGTTGCGATGAATTATAAAGTAAAAATGGAGGTGCTGGAGAGCAGAGTCTGCATACATGATGATCAGAGGGTCTGCGAGTTCTCGACATGTCGAAGGATGAACATGCCGTCCCCAGGTGGAGCTGATGTTGATCATAATCCGTTTCACATAAAATTTCACAGTCAATCTAGCTCAGAGCTCTCAAATTCCCCCTTGGCAGCCTTGGAAAATCATCCTCAAGCCTATCGTTACCGTTTCCCGCCTCCAAAATACATTATCAAAGGCTGGAAATTCATATTTGAAAATATTCGAGGCATAGCTCCTTCAGCCCTAGCCCCTCTGTCTTTTCCTCCATGTAACCCAGACGCTAGACCAGGCGCTAGTCCGGCGGGCGCTTATGCAATACATATCGGGCGCATCATGAGCCGTTGATCTGTGCAGATCGAATGGCGTTTGCTCATCCCTGTCGCGCCCGTAGCCCACCTTTTCACCATCCGATCAAACCATAAATCTACGGTTCGCAATGCGCCTATCCTGGTGGTCCCTGCGCTCAAAACACTGCTCAAAACCGGGTGGTATGTATCGCACCGCCTTTCGGCGGTAGGCGGTATTTCTCCTTGGGCCAGTGATTCCATACAGCGCTCACCACGTGTCCCTGCATACGGCCTCAAAACCGCTCTCCATCGTGCATTATCATTCGGACAAAGACGCGCAGCGATATTCATCACAACCGTCTGATCTTAGGGCCTTCATCCGACGGTCATCGCGCTCCGAAGTTGCACGAGTTTTAGTCCAAGTGTACAATGCTCCGGGCCCGTAGTCCATCGCCCCCCAATGCAGTTTCAACCGTTGATCTCATTTTGAGATTGAATGGTCCAGATCATTTGCATGACCAGTTGTTGACCAAGTCTTCCTCCACGTCACCCTTATCACGTGTGCATCGCAGTTCTACCTCCGCCCCTTATATGTCCCATCCATAAGCTAAAATTTAATGTTTCTAGTTTAAATTCTCCGCCTGACTATCCACCATCGTTCCACTGCATCCTTTGTCGCCACCCTGCATATGTCTGCCATTTCATCACGTCGCTACGTTACACGGCCATCTCCGCTACATTCACCCTCCCGTGCATTCGTTTCCTTAACAAGTTTGTGTATTTTGCAGGTTCGCGACGACGGAAAATTGCTATTATTCACAACCTCCTTTTTAGAAGTCGAGGGCGCAAGGAAAGACCATTGTTCAGAGGTAAAATTTATGAAGAAAGCCCTGGGTAGTTGCTACGACATGACATCCACTAAAAGAGCAAGGCTAAAATCTATTTAACCCTCTGGAATCATTCAAAGCACGGATCTTTGCAATTGGAGACATTAATGAAGCAGACAAAGAATGTCAACGAAAGATTGGAAATTGAGGACATAAAATTGAAGATTTCAGGGCCTTGATCTGACCTTTTGGAGGCGCAGTACCAGGTCGAAGATCTTATAGATCACTCCAAAGATCTATATACAGAAAGCAATGTCCTCAAGGCTTTATTTCAACAGAGTTTTCTTTCCAGGAAAGGACAGATACTTGGGTGATTTTGCTGCTCTGCCGTGTCCTTAGAAGGATTTTCACCCAGTGCATTTATTTCAGTTAGCAGGCCACAGAGTACAAACAACACAGCGCCGTCAAGCAGTATGGGCGGGCAGTTCTCCACCATTTTGTTTTAATGATACAATTAAATGTTCATCACCTACCTCTTTTGCTAGGTTTTAGTTTCTCCTATAAAAACCATGAAGAAATGTATTGTGAGGGTTCCAGATTTTTATCAGAAAATTATGCAGTGAAAGGATTTTTTGCATACATTTTGTAAAATTCTTGTATGAAGGCTCAGAGCCCATAGGGTCTCAATGAGGAGGAGTTCTATCTGTCAAAGAGGATTCTGGTCTTTGGTATTTCACAGTCTGTAATCTTCTTTATTGTGTTATATTAATAGAACATTTCATTTCATCCATATTTCTTGTGTCATGTTTTGGAATGCGAGTGGCTCACTAATTTTTAGTATGGATTCATCCTAGTTGATGCCCATGCTTGGATCAGTCAAGCGCTTTAAATATGGCTCATGCATGATATTATGTTCCATTATACAGCTATCCATATTTCTGCTATATTAGTTGCTTTGAGAGGGTGCTTTTAAAATGCTATTATCATGTATGGATTCTTAGATTGGTAAGCCCACACATGGTGGTATTGTATATCTGGGTATCAGCTCAATGTTAACTAATATCTTCTCAATATTTCTTTCACTACGTACACCTTCTGATAATTTATGTCGGTGAAGTATTTCTGAATCGGCCTGCTTTGTAGTAAACTGTCTCTGAATTGTCTGTCGCTTTTGTATTAGAAGTTCTGCATCTTGCCTCTGCAGTGTCTCTTTTCCTGTGTCAGTTTCTGAGAGTTTGGTCCCATTCTATTTCATTTCCCTGTTTACAGGAGATAGCATGTGAGCTGAAGCTGACAACTTCACACATTACATTACACGCTCCTTGCTATGCTAAGATGTCCTAGGCACTGGTCTATCACAACTCTAGGCTATCTCTAGGAGCTACAACACAAGGAATCAATGGCACGTGCAAGATAGTCTGGCCCATCTCCAATACAATCAATGGCGCCTACAGGAAAGCTTGGATCGTCTTGATGGCTGCTTGAGGCATATGGAAAAACATGTGCATTGTGACTTTCAGCCGCCACCTCCCCCTGGTTCTCAGTCCTAATTGTGATCAATTGTGTCCTAATCTTAATAGTTTTATGATACTGTGTCCCTCTCAGGTTTTGGACGTCCAAACGGTTCCGATATAGAGTAAGCATTTTTGGAAATTTTCCACTGGCCCAACAAATCTGGTAAGAGTGAGACCGGTAGAATTTCGTCAAGTAGTAGAAAAAGATGTAAATTTGTCTTATAAATGAAAAATTTTGACTTAAAAAAAAAAGGAGTTTGAGGCAAAAAGGAAACTAAGTTATTATAGTAGGTGATCGACCCGAATCTCAAAAACCAAAATTATCTTTCTTCTTTGACCAATGTTAAGAAGAAAATGAACATTGCCAAAATAGGAACTAATTTTCATGAGCTTCATAGTGAAACTCGGTGTTGGTCAATTCCTAAAACACCATGGAATAGAAGAGTATGTTACATATGAAATCCTAAGAAGGATGATGATGAAGAGCACTCTCTTAGATTGTCCATCTTGTACTCACACTTGATCAAATTTTCAAAATATTTGTCAGACTATCAACCTTAGTGACTTTTTAAGTCATCAAAACTATAATGATTTGTGAACACTTCTCCCACTTCTAAAATGTTAAAATATTCCTATTAATCTTTTACCTTCTTCAAAAAAAACCAAATATAAAACCATAAGTAATCAAGTAGCTTTTAACCATAATGATGTTTTAAATCTCTTATTTAGCCATTTTTCTCTTTGATTTCATGAGCAAAAACCCTATCATAAATACACATCCTAGAAAACCTATACAAAATTGTACAAGTATATATATATATATATGAGAAGAATGTCACACCTAGTCATTAGTCATTGAGTTATTGTAACATCCTCTGTTGTGCGTTTGAAACATTGAATATAACATAAATGTTATATAAAATAAAATTATAATTATAAAATAATAAAAAATTTCAAATAATTTTATTTGATATTATTTTTTTAATTAATATATAATATTAACAATAAATTAATTCAAAATGTTTAAATTTCAATATAAAAAAATCCTTTAATAAATTCAAAGTTAAAAAATAAAATTAACAGAAAGGCACAAGCCTTGAAGTGAATCATTTTCAATGCTCATGGTTTAAAAAGACACTGATCTCTTGTGTAAATACAGGATGGAAAAATAATAATTGTGTTCCATGCCATATCTAAATAATGGTTCTAATTTGAGGAAACCAACATCTAATTATTCACAATGGCATCCCAGGGCTCAGGGCTCCGAAAAAGGATATTCCTTGCAGTCACTATTGCATCCCAGGTATCCGAAAAAGGATATTCCTTCCTTATAGTGACCATTGACATATCTGAGATTTTTTTTTTTTTTTTTGGGTCTGAGGAGAAAGACATAATGGAACTTAATGTTTATGTATGCAAATGTCCGAAGATGATATAGACATGGTGATGTAAATGGCAACCAAGGCATTGCATTGAGCATCTTTGTCAGAAATATAAGAATAGATATACTTGGAGATTGTTGAAAGTGATCTTTCTATCCAATATAATAATGGGATGAAGCTTGTAATTTAATATCTGCCAAGACATTAATGGTCATTTGGGATGTTTATCTTTTAAGTTTTATTAAAGTGGGTCAATATTAATGGTACAAATTGTATTTTTTTTTTTAATTTTAATTTATGATTTTTTAAAATGAAATACATGATTTTAACCATCAAACCCACTTAAGTTTACACTAATAATATTAATAAAAAGACAAAAACAACATAAAAGTCAAATGTAAAATGATTATAATCAAGATAGAGTCTCATAAAATCAAGTTTCCAATGATTCAACTACAGCGAAAACATGAACAAGCCCTATTGAATAATCTCCTACCCTGTGCAAACATCCATAGTGGATCATCTAAAAATATTCTTGCTGCGTTGAAAGCTTATCATTGACCCTACCAACTATCGTTCAGTCACCCAAGGTTGAAGCTCTCATAACAGTCTTCACCTAAACTAATGGTAAAACAACAATCTCCTGTTATAGGTTTTACCCTGGAGGCTGGTTCTCATGTTTTGGTTTCACTGCCTCTGAACGATATAATGTCTATAATTTATATCCTCTCAATCTATATCCACTAGATAGATAACAAGAGAAATCCTCATATCTCTGGCATGTAGAGAGTAGACTCAATCACCATGACCAATTTGGCAAAGATAATTAACGTGAACAAAAATATGCCTTTAGGACATGAATATGCAATTGAGTGATATCTTCTCCAAGTCTGTTCAAGATAGTAGAAAGTAGACTCAATCACCATGACCAATTTGGCAAAGATATAATTAGCTTGGACAAAAATATGCCTTTAGTACATGAATATGCAATTGGGTGATACCTTCTCCAAGTCTGTTCGAGATAGACAAGTTTTATAAACCGAACGAGCACATAACAAGAAAATCCTTAACAAAGTGACAGCATTGCATAAAAACAACAATAACATAACACAGAAAAGTAAATAAACAACAATAACAGAACACAGAAAAGTAAATAAGCGAGGTTAGCAATATAAATTTTCTAATTTTTAGTTATGAGTTTTTTTTTTTCAGGTTTATAGGAATCTGGGCCAGTCTCATATTCAAATGATACAAGGTCAATTTCTAAAACTACTACTATAATTTTTAGGTAGGTCTTCACTGCTTTCAACATTTTCATGGGCTTGCCAAGTGAGCTCCACTACAGGGCTTTGCAAGAATTGAACCTAGATAACAATTGTTGGGTATGGAGCCTGATTATCTTCTTACTTTGTATCACAACATTGGACCCCTGTACGTTGCCGCCCGAAATTTAATCGCTGCCGTGGGGGGTCCAGGGGGGGGCGGCAGCGCTTTTCGGAGCCCCCCCTGGCGGGGGTTCGGGGGCAGCACCCCCGAAGCTAAAAACAGATGTAAAATTGCCTTGTAAAAGTATAGTAATTTCTAGTCAATCTGGGCCGTTCATTAGGCAAATGATCTGGCGGTAGAAGTTATGTTTAGATTAGGGTTTTTTGCCCTAGAAGGCAACCCCCTTGTATATATGGGGGCATTGTATTGCCGCTGTGGTGTATAAGGTGTGTATTCTCGGAGCGAGAAACAGAGAGGCAGACTGTGAGAGAGAACAGAGGATATTACAGCGGATCTGCTGTAGGTTTTGTCTCTTCATTTTGTTGGATAATATAAAGGAAGGACTGGCTGTTCGGGGTGGACGTAGCCCAAACTGGGTGAACCACGTATATCTGTGTCTCTCTGGTTTTATGTGTTTTATGTGCTTGTATTTTCCGCATATTTTATGTGTTTCATTGCTCTGTAATATTTAATTTTCTAACAACAATTATTTCACTCAATCACCCAATATAAACCCAATTAACCCAAGCATTGTTTTCATGAGCTTGCCAAGTGAGTTCCACAGCCCGGGGCTTTGCAAGAATTAAACCTAAATGTGGAAAATAACAATCATTCCATCCAATTATCCAATATAAACCCAATTAACTCTTATACAAAACATGAAGTAAACTTTGATCATAGTGCAACTACAAATTCAACCAATACCTCAATATACCTCATGGATTTAGGATTTGGCCCTCAAGGAAATTGAACCTTGCCCGATCACAACATATAAATGATTAAGCAAATCTTTAATAACTATTTCAACTCAATAAACAGATATAAAAATATCAAATAATTCAAACACCCATTGCAACACATTCCAGAAGTTCAGACATCAATTCAAGTAAAACTGCCATGGAAACATATTCAGACATCAATTCAAGTAAAACTGTCATGGAAACATATTACAAATCAAGTAAAACTGCCATGGAAACATATTAAATGAAAATGTGTGTAGTTACCCGTTTGCCGACGCGCCCAGACGCAGGGTCCAAATTTTATCCATAAACCCATAGCCAAATATATTCAGAAGTCGTTATTGGAGGCCTCTACGACTCTAAGCCATGACCAAGTTAGAGTTTGAGTCATGCATATGTTGTAGAAAATAGGACCAACATAATGGGTCCAGCATAACAATAGCAAGGGTTCATGGATGCTATCATAAAAATAAAAAAATAAAAATCAGTGAACAAAGTTCTTCTATATCTAAGACACTTTTGAATCATAAGCAAAGGAAATTTAACAAGTCCTTACATAGAGACTACTTTGTGGGAAATTGGGACTGCAGATATCAATGTTGCTTTGCACCCGCCATTTATATCCTTCCAAAACTCCATATGGCTCCCAAGAACTTACATATCATGTCGAAGTTTAGAACAATGGTCTCAGATCACCGAGCAAATCAAAACAAAAACAGTTAGGACCTCAACAAAACGACCTGCCTTCTCTCCATGTGAGCAGGCATAGGTAGACAGACTCACCTGAAATCGCTTGGGATATGGTGGGTTTTTGCTAGGGCCACAGTGGCAATCATTCCACTATCTTTCAAAATGGAATCCAGCATTCCATCCCGTAGTGATGATGTGCACCTATCTGTTCACCTACATAATGAGGCACTAGGTGTCTTTAATCAAACAGTTGTCAGCATTTTCACTCCATAAAACCAAAATACAATACAACTTTCTATCAAAAATACAGTACAATTAGTCTACCAAAATACAAGAAGTAAATAGACAAACTAAATTACAAAGTATATTCTAATTTTTCTAATATCTTTTCAATTATATATATATATATATATTATTTATTTTATTTATTATTATTATTATTATTATTTTTTTTTTTTTTTGTGTATTTTGTTTGAAATTATGTATAGATTTGCTGGAATTGTAAGTGTCATATAAGATTTTCAAGGAATTGAATTTTAATTACAATCTTGAGAAATTTTGTATCACCAAACGTAAAACCTAACTTGTAAAACAATTAACCTTAGCTCAAAATAAAAAGGAAAGCCCCAATAAGCCTAAAATAAAGAGCAAAGCCCCATTGCCAAGTAAAAATACAAGCTAGTTTGTTGGTCTGTTTTTCGTCCTTGTTTAATGTAGGTAGATATCATGTGAACCCTTTTGACGAACACCATTAAAAGTTGTCTAATAACCTAGTCACCAGTATTAATAGAACTATGATAGATAGTTCTCCATTAGATATGGATAGCAATTCAACTGAAACTAAAAAAAAATAACTTACCAGACTCATGGCAGGCAATTGCAAAGTCCTTTTAAAATAATAAATTAGAGGCTTCCTGGTTAGACCTGTGTCGACAAAACTATGATAAAGAGTTTTCCATAATACATGGATAGTAGCTCCACTGAAACTAAAAATGAAAATAGTTTCTGCAGAATCAAAATCATGGCACTTTTGCAGGAACAAAAAAGAGCGTTGTAGGGAAGCATTGGGAGTGGATAAAGTGCTAGTTGTATGCAAAATGTATCATAGTTTAGTATGCAGAGCAAAATGCATATATTGTACTTAGCAAGAAAGATATTTTCTATTAAAACCTACACATATCTAAGACGTCGACAAAACATTTATTTTAATAAAAATGAAAAAATAAATAAAAAATGAGGAATGGATCAAGTAAATATGTGAATGAAGCACAATTCAATGTTAGCTTTATTAGCCTATCACATATACACGAACAAATATATGAAGAAATATGAAGCACGAGTATAGAGACCAAGAAACTTTAGAATAGGAAAATCTATTAAATTAAACCATCTAGTATGTTACACTTAGTGTAGACGATCTTTTATATAACTATAGATGATCATAACTACATATTTAGTTATTTTGTTCCAACCAAATTCATAATTGTTGTTGGCGAAAAGTTTTATTGTGTTGACCCACGAATATTCGATCATAGGGTGCCAACAAAAGGTCTGCGCTAATCTAGCATGTCGCCGACATTTTCAATCTTCCACAAGGGAAGAAGGTCTCACTCGAGGTGTGTCGAGACTTATAAGTGATGTGTTGGGGTTTTAGAAAGTAACAAGATTCATTTTCTTAATCAAGTTGTACAATAAACTTAATTATTCACATATCTATTAAACAACTCTTGCACAGAAGTAAATAAATGCATTACAAAGAATTTAATAGACTACTTAAAAATTTTAAGGAGCCACACGGTACAATCCCATTCAGTCTTAAAACACACGAATTGGGTCTCAGAACAATCTTCTTTTATATAAGTTCAATTCAATTACATTACATTATATATCCATAGAGACTCTATAGGATCTTTCAGGACTCCCTCCAAACTCTTATTACAAACTTAAACTATGTCAAAATTACAACATAGTAATTTCGCAAAGATCAAGTTCTCATTTCAGCATCATGGCAGCCTCCTCTTATCTCTCTCTTTCACAACTTGCTCTATGTGGCTATATATAGTTTTCAACCTCCTCGATCCTAATCGCACTCGCTTGATAAGGTCCAACTTAGCCACCTTGATAATATCTACTGCTTGTTCCACATTTACTTGATCTTGTCAACCTTAGCAACTCAATCCTTCTATCGTGACTTTGATGAGTTCCGATGTAACCACTTACTTTTCTTGCTTTTTGCTTTCTTCTTTTCTAGTGTTGCATTCTGGCCAACATTTTCTTTTCTACTTGTGCTTCTTGTTTCCACAACTATTTTCAATCAAAATTGGTGACAAAAATGAAGGACCCAACAGGCCCTGACCATAGTGCATTGACTCCCCCTTGTGATAATCCTTTACTTGTGTGTTTGGTCTCTCTTGTTGTTGCTCGATTGATACTAATGCTTCTCCTTCAAATGTGCACCAATATATAGTTTTCGACCTCCTGGATCCTATCTGCACTTGCTTGATAAGGTCTAACTTAGCCACCTTGACAAGATCTATTTGCTTGGTCCACATTTACTTGATCTTGTCATCATTAGCAACTTGATCCTTCTTTTGCGACTTTAATTAATTCTAATGTAATTGCTTACTTTTCTTTCTTGTCGCTTTCTTCTTTTCTAGTGTTGTTTTCCGTCCATGTTAACCATTTGATTTTTTACTTGCGCTTCCTGTTTCCACAACTATTTTATGTCAAAATTGGTCCCAAAAATGAAGGACCCATCAGGCACCACCCACAGTCCATTGACTCCCCCTCGATTCCCTTACTTGTTTTCTTGGTCCCTCTTGCAACCACTCGACTAATACTAATGCTTCTCCTTCAAATAAAGGACCCAACTCGAGAAAAGTCTCCAAAATGGATCAGTGGAAACAAGTATATATATCTAATTTCTCCTTCCATACCCTAGTCAAAGTTAAGGCCTTATCAACAAATTGTTGGGCAGTTTCCTTGTTCGTTTCTCAGGACGAGTTGTGATGACGACTTTCCATTTTGCATCTGCATCAATATTAAGCTTATATAGATCCATATACTTCTCTTGAGTTGTAGGTCTAAGGTCTCCAATAATATATTTAGCCTTGTGGGATTCTTCCCCTAATGCAAGGATTAGGTTATCAATTTCTTCAACTTGATCCAAGGGTTTTTTTTACTACACAAGATTACCAGCAAAGAGAGCTTCCTCCATCAGCTTCTTACTCTACACTCGCATTATAAATAGTGGTTGGTTTCATTTAGCGAGAAAAGAGAGCTTCCTCCATCAGCTTCTTACTCTACACTCGCATTATAAATAGTGGTTGGTTTCATTTAGCGAGAAACCCTAACCAATCCTGCACTTGGAAGAATATTTCTTGAAAAATTTTCATCTGTTGTTGTAGTATAAATCAAAGTGCAGATCCTTTCTCTATAGTTTGATAAATCTGCAACTCGAACTGCTATGTAGGATCAGAGGCTATACTTCGCAACTCTGAAATAGTATGGCGTAAGTCTTAATTGGAAGCAACTCAATATATGCAAGAATTCTCAAGAAATGCAAGGCACTGCATTGGCTCGTAGGAGGAAATATCCTTAGGTGTAATAGAAGCATAGTCTGCAATTGCTAGCCACATTTGTTGAAGTTTAGCATCGATATCTTCAACTTGCATCTCTAGTTTATCTTTTTGTGCTAGAAACTAATATCGTTCCTCCATGACTCTAAGGAGTTTTTGTCATTGTTGTTCATGCATGAGAGTAACAAAACCACCTGCTTTATGTCCATGTGAGCAGGCATAGGTAGACAAACTCACCTAAAATTGGTATGGTGGGTTTTTGCTAGGGACATAGTGGCAATCATTCCACTATCTTTCAAAATGGAATCCAGCATGCCATCCCGTAGATGATGATGTGCACCTATATGTTCACCTACATAATCAGGCACTAGGTCTCTTTAATCAAACAGTTGCCAACACTTTCACTCCATAAAACCAAAATACAATACAACTTTCTATCAAAAATACAATACAATTATTTACAAAAATACAAGAAGTAAACAGACAAACTAAATTACAAAGTATATTCTAATTTTTCTATATTTTGATATTTTTTCAATTATATTTTTTTTAGTGTATTTTGTTTGAAATTATGTATAGATTTGTTGGAATTGTAAGTGTGAGAAGAGATTTTCAAGGAATTGAATTTTAATTAAATCTTGAGAAAAATTGTATCACTAAACGAAAAAGCTAACTTATAAAACAATTGACCTCCGCCCAAAATAAAAAGGAAAGCCCCAGTACCAAGTAATAGTACTAGCTACTTTGGTGGTTTGCTTTTCGTCCTTGTTTAATGTAGGTAGATATCACGTGAACCCTTTTGACGAACACCATTAAAAAAAAATTGATAACCTAGTCACGACTACTAAAAAAACTATGATAGACAGTTCTCCATTAGATATCGATAACAATTCAGCGGAAACTAAAAAAAATTAACTTACCAGACTCATGGCAGGCAATTGGAAAGTCCTTTTAACATAATAGATTAGAGGCTTCCTGGTTATACCAGTGCCGAAAAAATTATGATAAAGAGTTGTCCATAACACATGGATAGTAGCTCCGCTGAAACTAAAAATGAAAACAACTTCTGCAGAATCGGAATCATGGCACATTTGCAAAAACAAAAAAGAGCGTTGTAGGGAAGGATTGGGAGTGGATAAAGTGCTAGTGGTATGCAAAATGTATCATAATTTAGTATGCAGAGCAAAATGCCTATATTGTACTTAGCAGAAGAAAGATATTTTCTATTAAAACCTACACATATCTAAGACGTCGACGAAACATTTATTTTAATAAAAAATGAAAAAATAAATAAAAAATAGGAATGGATCAAGTAAATATGTGAATGAAGCATAGTTCAATGTTAGCTTTAATAGCCTATCACACATACATGGACAAAGATATGAAGAAATATGAAGCACGAGTATAGAGATCAAGAAACTTTAGAATAGGAAAATCTATTAAATTAAACCATCTAGTTTGTTACACTTAGTGTACAAAGGATCTTTTATATAACTATAGATGATCATAACTACATATTTAGTTATTTTGTTCCAACCAAATTCATAATTGTTGTTGGCAAAAAGTTTTACTGTGTTGACCCAGGATTCAACCACAGGGTGCCAACAAAAGGTCTGTGCTAATCTAGCATGTCGCTGACATTTTCAATCTTCCACAAGGGAAGAAGTTCTCATTCAAGGTGTGTCGAGACTTATAAGTGATGTGTTGGGGTTTTAAAAAGTAGCAAGATTCATTTTCTTAATTGAGTTGTACAATAAACTTACAATTACTCACAGATCTATTAAGCAACCTTGCACAGAAGTAAATAAATGCATTACAAAGAATTTAATAAACTATTTAAAAAATTGAAGGAGCCACACAGTACAATCCCATTCATCATTAAAACACATGAATTGGATCTCGCAACAATCTCCTTTTATATAATTTCAATCTAATTACATTACATTACATATCCATAGAGACTTTGTAGGATCTTTCAGAACTCCCTCCAAATTCTTATTACAAACTTAAACTATGTCAAAATTACAACACAGTAATTTTGCAAAGATCAAGTTCTCATTTCAACAGCATGACAACCTCCTCTTATCTCTCTCTTCTACAACTTGCTCTGTGTAGCTATATATAGTTTTCGACCTCCTCGCTCCTATTCTCACTCGCTTGATAAGGTCAACTTAGCCATCTTGATAAGATCTACTGCTTGGTCCACATTTACTTGATCTTTTCAACCTCAGCAACTCAATCCTTCTTTCGTGACTTTGATGAGTTCCAATGTAACCACTTCCTTTTCTTGCTTGTTTCTTTCTTCTTTTCTGGTGTTGCTTTCTGGCCAAGTTAACCATTTTCTTTCTAACATTTACTTCTTTTTTCCACAACTATTTTCAATCAAAATTGGTCACAAAAATGAAGGACCCAATAGGCCCCAACCACAGTGCATTGACTCGCCCTTGTGACAATCCTTTACTTGTGTGCTTGGTCTCTCTTGTTGTTCCTTGACTAATACTAATGCTTCTCCTTCAAATGTGCAACCATATACATTTTTTGACCTCCTGGATCCTATTCACACTTGCTTGATAAGGTCTAACTTAGCCACCTTGACAAGATCTATCTGCTTGGTCCACATTTACTTGATCTTGTCGTCCTTAGCAACTTGATCCTTCTTTCACGATTTTAATGAGTTCTAATGTAATTGCTTACTTTTCTTGCTTGTCACTTTCTTCTTTTCTAGTGTTGCTTTTCGTCCAATTTAACCATTTTCTTTTCTACTTGCACTTATTGTTTCCATAACTATTTTATGTCAAAATTGGTCACAAAAATGAAGGACCCATCACGCGCCACCCCAGTCCATTGACTTGCCTTTGATTCCCTTACTTGTGTGCTTGGTCCCTCTTGCAACCACTCGACTAATACTAATTATTCTCCTTCAAATAAAGGACCCAACTCAAGAATAGTCTCCAAAATGGATCAGCGGAAACAAGTATATATATATATACAATTCCTACTTCCATACCCTAGTCAAAGTTAAGGCATTATCAACAAATTGTTGGGTAGTTTCCTTGTTTGGTTTCTCGGGACAATTTGTGATGATGACTTTCAATTTTGCATCTGCATCAATATTAAGCTTGTAGAGCTCCATATACTTCTCTTGAGTTGTAGGTCTAAGGTCTCTTACAATATATTTAGTCTTGTGAGACTCATCCCCTAGTGCAAGGATTTGGTTATCAATTTCTTCAACTTTATCCAAGAGTTGTTTTTACTACACAAGATTAGCAGCAATGAGAGCTTCCTCCATCATCCTCTTACTCTACACTTGCATTTTATATAGTGGTTGGTTGCAATTAGCGAGCAACCCTAACCAATCATACACTTGGTGGAATATTTCTTGAAAATATCTCATCTGTTGCTATAGTATAACTCGAAGTGAAGATCCTTGCTCTATAGTTTGGTAAATCTACAGCTTGAACTGCTCTATAGGATCAAAGGCTATACTTCGCAACTTAGAAATAGTATGGCGTAAGTCTTAATTGGAAGCAACTAAATATATGCAAGAATTCTCAAGAAATGCAAGGCACTGCATTAGCTCGTAGGAGGAAATATCCTTAGGAATATTAGAAGCATAGTCTGTAATTGCTAGCCACATTTGTTGAAGTTTAGCATCGATATCTTCAACTTGCTTCTCTAGTTTCTCTTTTTGTGCTAGAAACTAATATCGCTCCTCAGAAGCTCACAATTATTAATAGATTTATTATTCATGTGTGAGTAAGGTCCTTTATACTTTGAGTCCGCAAGGACCAAACGATCATTAAGCTATGTTGATGGAAATACTAAATAAACTATATATATATATATATATATATATATATATATATATATATATATATATATATATTGAGGACCAATGGTGAAGATCTACAACAGATAAAGTATCAACACGTGGAAATCTGGATTTCAGAGGTTGTCCACTTGCCACAAATTTTTCAAAGTGGTCTTGTGATGAATTTTGTGGCATGTTTCTCATTATTTCTGGAAATATTCTTGTACTTTTGTGAGTACAGCAGGAGTAAGCAAAGGAAAAATATTTAAAGTTTGAGCACAAAGGTGCAAGACTTCCTTGCAATGGCTAGGATCCTGAACAAAAGTAGAGAGCTTCGAGGGAGAAATAGTGTTGCTTGCTTCTATTTGCGACGCAGAAAGAGGTTACATAGGTGGCAAGGATACTATTTATGGAATTTTCTCGGGTTCCCCTGTAGAAATTATGTTGTAAATTTGCAACTACTGATGAAGTTTTAATCAAAATCACAAGACAAAAACCTACTCTATTGCTTTGTGGACATTAATTCACAATTTAGGACAAAAAATTCATACATGAAATAAAAAATCACACACATGCAACAATTATTTTCCTTTCATGAAAGAAATCTGCTAAAAACCACAATGCCTACTTGCATTAATCAAATGAATAGAGATGTATTACAATTTCTTTTATCAACTGAGAACAACCTGCAAGTGCATAACCTATCTCTCTTCTCACTGAAAGGATTTGACCCAAAATTAGTCAATTTCTGCCTCTACTTGAGCTCCTATTTCCTTGTGTTGTTTCTTGAGGAATTAGGCCCCTATTCTTTAGAAAATTCCACAAATTGATTGTGCAATTCCTTTAGGTTGATCATCTGACTGCATGCAACACTTGTACACTCAAGGCTAGTCTACAACCGATGTTACATTGCCTTGGAATCTCCACCAATCCCAGGGAACTTGAATTCTCTGCATGCACTAGTTATTTTGGGTTAATTCATCAATTAACTAGATGATCACTAAGTTTCATTGAAGTCCCACTACACAACTTGACCCTCCACTAGTTCCTCCAAAAATTGGAACTAGTTTAAATGAAAACAACCTTAGATAATTGACCTTGATTACTGTTATCACAAAATCTGACCCTGATAGGCTGCTCATCAAGTAAACTTCGTGTAACTCTTTTAGACCAATCTTTTGGTTGAGCCTTAGCCTCCTCAACCTAAGAGGGCTCTCTCAAGGGTTTATGATTTTTGATTAATGGATAGATGGCTAACTCTAAGATAAAAAGATAAAATGGTATAACTGGTTGTATCAAAAATTAGCAAACTTTCATTGGGCCATGGAGTCAAGATAATCTTCAAAAAAACCTCACAATCTGTTAAGCATGGAAGTCAAGGCATTTCGAGTCTAGGTAGATGAATAAAACAGTCACAAAGTGAAAAAACACAGTCTATTTGCATTTAAAAAAAGTTAGAGCATTGCCAAATTAATTCTAAGTATCACATACAAATACTACTGCAAATAGATATTTAAGGAAGGCCATAGAACAATGACAAACCTAAACTCCTTATGAATCTTGAGTTGTCAAAGCAGATCTTTGTATTAAGTTGAAAAGACACAGTGACATACAATAACACACAGTCTTCTTTGCTAATGAAAATGCCCAACCCTTATGAATTCGACCTCATGCTCTATATAGAGCATTTACAATATAGGATTCGTTGATCCTCCACTAGAGAATTCAAATTCACTTACTTTGACACCTTTCCTCATCTTAAGTATGCCATTAATTACAAAATGACAGCTATATTGCCTTTGAAAAGTCCTAATTATAACAGGAGTGAAACTCTTGAATATGCTTGCAAAAACCTTATCTAAACTTTATTTCTTCCTTTGACAGCTGCAATCCCATGTATTCGAGCTTTGATGATGTCTCCACCTTTGATGTAATCCTGCTGATGATGACAAAAACTGTCCTAGAAATCAGGAGACAGGTTTCTTGTTTTTTAGCCCTTAACTTCCATTTTCATCTTCGAGCACTTGTGATCATTGATAGATCAGTTTTAAATGTGTCATATTTTTCAATCATTGCTCTGAATCCCTTAATATTCCACCTGTGCAGAAAAACATCTCCGAAATAATGTAAAAGGATAGGAAATAAGTCTGCTCTACGAAAGTAGCCTGTTTTCGTAGCTTAGTTTGTAGGTCATTGTGAAACTTTTCCTTTAATCATTTTTTCTCCTGTTTTATTCATTTGAACCTTCACATGTAATCTCCATGCTTCCACCAGCAAAATTTAAAGCCAAAACTTACCATTCTTCCCTCCAAAATTCATATGAAAAAGTGCAAAAAGACATCTTCAGCAGTTTCGTAGTGCACTACGAAACTGCTGTGCAAGCTGATTTTGACACAGTCTTCTAAACAGTCTTCAAAATTTTTGAGTTGGGGATGCTTAGACCTTATAAGTGCTGATATTATTTCAAAATATATAACTTATCTTCAAAAAGATGATTTTCAAAAAACTTTATCTTCACCTTAATGACAGACTGATTTAAAATTTATCATTTTTCTGCACTGTTTCATTACCTTGTTTCACTATTGCTTTATCTTTTCTTGAGATCTTGTTAGCTGAATCTCCAAGTCTTCAACTTGTCTCTTTAACTTTCTATTCCTGGCCCTCAAATGAGTATTCATAACTCTCACAAATTTTGCTTCTTTTATGGCTGGTACAGTCCAAGTAAAAAACTGTTCCTCACTGCTAGGAACCTTTTCACCTTCCTAAAGGGCTTTTATCCTTTTGAAACTTGTTTTTTCAATAGCATGCTTTCTAGCTCTCTTCTTTAACCTGGAAATTTCATGATTAGCTGACTTTAACTTTTCCTCCATCTCTTCATAACTGATTTTTGTTGTTTGTGTTGAGAATACTCTGTTTTTAGCTTTTTCTGATATAGGTGGAGAAAGATCTATTAATTCTTCACAAATAACAGGTGCTTCATTAGTTTTCTCCAACTCAACATTAATTTCTTGTATCGTCTTGGACTGTTTGGTTACATGCTTCCTAGCCTTGAAGACAAATGTTGCATCTTCATCATTGAACTGCATTTTTTTGGATGACTTCATCTTTTTCTGTTTACCTTCATCAATTTTTATGAAGTCAGCTTGTACTAAAGGAGGCTCTTCTATGTCTATTGCTTGCAAAATATCATCTAAGTTCCCCTTTAAACCTGGACTGTCACTTTTTCCTGAAAACACTGCTTTCCCTTTTGCTTTTGCAACTTGACTCCTAGTTAGTCTCTGTTTAACTTGTTTATCAGCTGAATGTTTCTGTGCAATTTCTTCGATTTCATCTAACCTTTGTTTTGCAGGTTGAGGAGTTTCTTCAATGAAAATTGATGTCTTTCCTACCTGTTCTTTCACTTTTTTCCTAGGTTTTAACTTCACAAACCTTTTTTTCCTTGTCACTACAGGTTTGCTGGATTTTGCTGGTGGAGTTTCTTTTACCTTAGGGTTACTAACTGTAGTTTGAGCTTCTACTCCAAATCCACATAAAAATAAAAATGATGACCATTCTTTGTTAATATTTTGGATTTCATTTAACACCATCAGTTTGATTAAACCATGGTGAAATAGAGAAGTTTCACACCCTTCAGATTTCATTTGAACCTTCTCTTCCATCTTAGCAATGCTTCTATACAGGAAAAATGGCAAGTATAAAGATATCATACCTGTAAAGTGTAACAGAAGTTTGAAATGGTATGAATAAACTTTATGGTACCTACCCTCACAGGTTAAATACCTCTGGATATTGAAGTGTAAATTAGCGTAGCTATCTTTGATGCAGCTCCTGGGAATTGCATTGTTTAAATCCATCTCTATAAATTCTAGCTTTAGAAACACCTTGCATGCCTCCATGTCAAATCTGAAACCCTTAAACCATGTTTCTTGCCCTATAGGAATCTCAGTTACCAAGGCTATGGTCTCAGGAGTAACTGACAAATTTAAGATTCCAATCTTTGTGTTTGAACCACTGAAATGCAAGGCAAATTCCTATGTTACATAACTGTGTCCCCCTGCAGCTTTTCACAAAAAATCAAACACCCTACCTTCCTGAAAGCCTCTAACATTGTTTTGTCTTTAGCTAGGGCTCCTGTGCTTTCAGGTTTTGACCTCAAGCAATGCCTTGACCTGTGATTCCTTTTCTCCTCTGTCATTCTTTCCTTCGGAAATTTATGTCTGATTCCTGTAGAATTTAATGATCAGCCTCACTTGATTCAAAAGATCAGCCTCGCTTGATAAAAAATTCAGCCTTGCTTGATAGAAGATGAGAAAAGCTTTGGTCTAAGATGACCATAAGCTTAAAAATTGAAACAGATATGTTGAACTATTTTACATGAAAACTGGAGTGAATAATGCATGTAGGTCTTTCAAATTTGAACTTGTCTTTCATAAATGAGACCTCTACGATTGCAATGATGAGTCTTAATGGTTACATGTTTTGGAGATGACCACTAACTGATTCCTAAAGATGAAAAAATAATGGATTCTGACAAATTTGATGTTTTGACATGACTTCCCTATGAATCCGTGCTTTCGTAGTGCACTTAGTGCAATTTCGGTGATATGCGCTACGAAAGTAGCAGCGCTTTCTTAGCAAAAAAATGGTTTTTTCAACTGGTTGCGCTACGAAACTGCGGTTTCGTGGCTTATTGTAGAAGATTATTTTCAAAGGTTAAAAAAATGACTTCTAAATGGATGATGGGACCTTTAAAGTATGGAATGAGACTTAAAGACATTATTTGGAAATGAAAATGACATTTTGAGGCTTCTAACCTATCACTTACCCAATTCATAAATTAAATGACTCAAGACCTATTGACACCATGACTAGAACAAGGTAAACTTTCAGAGTTTAGAAAAAAAAATTATGGTGATAACAGTGGCTCCACTTGGGATAGTGTGCCCTTGTGGTACACTAAGAACCCGTAGTTCTAGTGTTGCTATCCAATTTTTGACAAAAATAGAAAAAAATTTATTTGAGTTGACAAGAATCTTTTTCAAACTCTAATGGCCTTCACCTCGGGCTCAAGCTCTCTGATTCAGCTTGTCATTATTAGCAATAAAACTGACAAAGATGAAATATGTACAATGTCATGAGTGATTGATAAAACTTCAGCAAGTATAATGCTTTAGGAACCTGCCATTAACATGCCCTCTAGCATATGATCCTCCATCAATTTCCTGCAATATATAATTGTTGTTCCCATGAAAAGCAACTATCTTAAAAGGACCCTTCCATAAATTATCAAACTTACCATGTTTGCCCTTTTCCTCAATTTTGGCCTCCCATTTCAGCACTTTGTCTTGTATTTGGAAATTGTCTGCTTTTATCTTCTTGTCAAATATACTTTTAATTATGTTTTGAGCATGCTGATGGCTGTCATAAACTTCATTTCTCTTTTCCTGCAAATCTATCAGCTGATTAATCCTCCTCTGAATGGCATTTGGTTCCTCTTCAAGTCCTTGAATTAATTTCATAATAGGTACCCCAAGTGATGTCGGAAAAACAGCTTCAGCACCATAAACTAATTCATATGGTGAAGTCCCAATTGACCTTTTTGTACATATTCTATCAGCCCATAAGGCATATTTCAGTTTCAGATGCCAAGCTTTCTTGTTCTCCTGCAATACCTTTTTAATGATTCTTACAATGATCTTATTTGATGATTCAGCAAGACCATTTCCTTGCGGATAGTATGTTGTGGAATGTCCAAGAGTGATATGGTATTGATGACAGAAATTGATCATTCTCTTAGACTTGAATTCTTGAGAATTATCTGTTATAATCTTCATGGGGCAACCAAATATAGACAAGATATTATTCTCTAGAAAAGAAATAATTACAGAATCATTAGCTTGCCTTATTGGGATCACCTCTATCCATTTGGTGAAGTAATCTGTTGCTGTGAGAATCCAGTGATGCTGTCCTGATGATGATGGATGTATCTCTCCAACAAATTCTAATCCCCACTGCTGAAAAGGTGCTTCCACATAGATAGGAACCAAAGGTATAGGTACAAGCTTTCTTCTTCCTTCAAAAATTTGGCATTCATGGCATGCAACAATTCTTTTGTAAATGTCTTTAAACATTGTTGGCCAAAAATATCCTGCTCTTAGAGTTTTATTTGTTGTAGCCTTCCAATAATGGTGACCTCCGCAATCCCATTTATGGAATTCTTCAATTACTTTATCAGCTTCTTCCTCCAGCAAACAATTCAACAATATTCCACCGGTATCCTTCCAAAACAGATTTCTGTCAAATATAAAATATCTTGAATATTTCAGCTTAACAAACCTTGCTTTGGACTTTGTTAGATCAGCGGGAGATTTGTGATGCTGTAGAAAAAAAAACCACCTCTTTATACCAATTTGAAGTAAGATATTCCTCATCAATAGGGACTAATTCCTCCTCATCATCACAAATTTCTGATATTTCTGCATTCAGATTTATATCAAGACAGTCCAAGTTTGATTGTGTCATTAACTTTTCCAAGCCTTTTCCTTTCACTAATTTTTTTGGTTTAATGTCTATGTCATATTCCAACAATTTAGAGATCCATTTTCCCCTCTTACCATCGGGATCAGCTTGAGTTAAGATGTATTTTACTACAGTACTTGGAACAAATGCCACAATGTGAGAATGCAGAATGTAAATTCTGAAATCTTTGATAGCCTTCACCAAAGAATAGGCCTGCTTTTCTAGAATATTATACTTCATCTCAAAATTTTCTAATGTTCTACTAAAGAAAGAAATAGGTTGTTCAGTACCTTGCTTTCCTTTTTGTAGCAAAACTCCGGCAATTGTATTTTTCTAGAAATTCTTTGGAAAAATCTGGACTGATGAGTACCAGTGCTTGTGTGAGTGCTTTCTTGATTTCTTCAAAATAATGCTTGGCCTCTGCTATCCATTTAATCTCAACTCCTTTCTTTAACATCCTTTTTATATCTTTGATAATCTCAACAAAGTTAGGAATATAACGCCTAACAAAATTCACTTTTCCAAGAAATGATTGGATCTATTTCCTACTTCTAGGCAGATCTACCTTTTGAATTGCATTAACTCTATTAGGATCAATCCTAATTCCATCTTCAGAAATAATATGACCAAGTAATTTTCCTGTAGTTAAAGCAAAGATGCTTTTGGTAGGATTAAGAGAGATACCAAACCTTCTACATTTCAGCAGAATTTTCTCTAGGTGTTTCAAATGATCTTCTTCTTTCTTTGAAAAGATTGTTATATCATCAAGATAAACAACCACCGTCTTGTCCTTTTCTTCAGAAAAAAAAAATTTCCATTGCTCTTTGAAAAGTAGCTCCTGCATTCATGAGACCAAAAGGCATCTTGGCGTACATGAATGTGCCCCATGGTGTTGTGAAGGCTGTTTTTTTCCTGATCATCCGGATGTACAAGAATCTAACTGTAACTTGAAAAACCATCAAGGATAGACATTCTTTGAGAACCAACAATATTTTGCAGAATTGAATCCATCTTCGGAAGGGGATTGTTGTCCTTTAGTGAAGCCTTGTTCAAATTTTTGAAGTTAATACAAATTCTGATTTCTCCACTCTTCTTTTTAACCGGTACCAAATTTGCAAGCCAATTTGAGAATCTGATTGGGACAATGATTTTAGCATCAAAGAGCTTCTTACTATTTTTTTCAATCAATGGCATGAGAAGAGGATTAATTCTCCTCAATTTCTGCTTGAAAGGTCTTTCATTTTCTTTGATAGGAATAGTATGCTGAATAATGGAAGGATCATACTTTTTTAAATCAGCATAACTCCAAGCAAAAACATCAATAAACCTCTTCATCATCTCAATATATTTGAATTTCATATCAACTGAAAGAAACTTTGAAATTTTGATCATTTTAGGCAAAGTTAATGTACCAAGATTACAACTATCTACTTCCTCTTCATCAGCTTGTATCTTTGGTGATTTGAAAACATCATTTTGATCAAAAAGCTTCTCAAGGTGTTGGACGGATAAGTCGTTCTTGCTGACAAGACAAACCTCCCAAGTTTCCTACAGATAGCTAGCAACAAACAGACAAACAAAAACTATTTTCTCTAGATAATATTCGATTCAGAATTAGCTACAACAGGGGTTTTAAAGACCTACCTGTAGTCTAGCACTGTTCGTAATGATCTTCTTTCCAGTTGCTTGAAAGAGTCGTCTTCAAAGATCTATGATCGCAAACATGGAAAATATTAATAGCACCTGCATAGTATAAACTAATTCACGAATCATATATCTATCAAGATGATCAAGGAATTCAAGAAACAAGCTAATTAATTAAATAACTCATTGACAAAACATGATAAACAAGCTACTTAATTAAAGAACTCATTGAGAAAACGAGATTCATTTGTATTATCTTCGATGAAGAAAGAGCCTTACAACCGTGTCCACCTTGATGTCGTACATGCCTTCCTGGATTCCGGAATAGGCGTTTCCTTTACTTTGACAAGCTTTGCACTCTCTCAACTAAAATGCATATGGGTGTGTAATCATTCCCACATAATGATCAATTAAGAGAGCCTGAGTTTCTACAGCATTTATCCTCAAAAATTCTCAAAGTCTAACCCCCTTTGAGGCTGAACTATGGCCTCACTTTATAGGAAAATAGAAGAGGTTATAGCTCCACATAAGAGGGGATAGAATGCTCTTTTGAAGGGATTGAGCTCCATAAATGATTAGGTGATCATGTTCTAAGTGGAAAAAATGCTCAAATTTGGAACTACTCAGAACTGGTAATAAATTGATCGACTGGATAATGTTCTTCATTACGATCCTAACGCCATGAACGACACTCAAATCCGATGTCGGATGTGAAAGATATTCAAGTTTTATTTTTTTCCAATAACCTTCAAAACAGCACTTGGGAAGGCAAAAATGGCATGTTCAGATTTTTGTGGAAAATGGAAAATTTTATTATTTTTATAAAAAAAATTGGATGGCCAATCTGTGGGTGCCACGTGGCCTGTCTGGAGGCTACCATGTGGCCCCAGGCCTCAAGGTTCAAACTTTGAAAATTTGGAAGTTTAAAATTTTTTTGTCATTTGGGCCGACCCGACCCGACTCGACCCAGGTGGGCACGGGTCACCCACGGGCGGTGTCTACTGCGGGTCAGGTTTGCACGTTCATGGGTCAAGTGAGAACCGTGGGTGGAGTCTACCCGAGGGCCAGCAGTGGGTCAAGTGTGAACTGTGGGCAGAGATGGCTGGACGTTAAACAGACGTGCAGAGGTGGCGTGTGAACGCAATGGCGGGTCGAACGTGCACGCAGGTCCGCCATACCCGCGGGTCCGCCATACCCACGGGTCCCCCATACCCGCGGGTACGCCATACCCGTGGGTCAGTTGAAACGATCACGGATCAGCAATATAATTATGTTTTATGGTTTGAACTTAAAACACTCTGACGGTTATGGTTGGCATGTGACCACCGAAATGTTAACACTTATTGCTATCAATAAATCGTGCGGATATTTAGGAGGAACGCGCCAAAGTTGGCGGGTAGGCAAAATTTAGTTTTCTAACTAGCAAGTATTCCACTATTAGTGGAGTTTTTTTAGGTCAAACTAGGCAAAACTTCAGGAGATCATAACTTTCAGTAGACAGAACCTTTTTGGAGCGAATTTTTTTTTTTTTTTTATTTCAGGTATTTTGAGCATTCCAGAGCCAATGGTGTAGGTTGCAGAGGCAACAGAGCTCATCTTTAGGTACTTTTTTAGCAGAGAAGATTGAAGAGCCATCAGGGCCTAGGGAGTGTTGGAGCTGTATTGGGCTATGGTTAACCATTGGAGGTGAAAAAAAAGCCTATCTTTACTATTTTATTTGTTCTGAACTCATTTCCAGAGCTTATTTTTCATGTTTAGGATTTCTTATCACTATATAACCAATTTGAGCATCTAATAGAGCAAGGACATGCCCATTTGGGGGCCTTGGACCTGGCAGATGTAGCCCAGGAGGGGTGAACTTCCTCATCAGCTGCTGTGTTATATTATGTGACTTTATCTTGCTGTGTTTTTCAGATTTTATATGTTAAACAGTAAAAAGAAATAACAATCCTTCACACATAAGACTCAGAAATTTACCAAAAAACTTTTGTTTCACTTGCAAGACTATCTAAACACTTTGCACATATAATTTTATGGAAAATGAATACCTTGAATAGAAAACAAGTAGTTTCATTTTCAGATAATTAGTGTTTACTTCTATTATTTCTATAGACAGAGTCTGTAAAGGGCCAGGTAGCCTCTGGATCTCATCCTTTCTTTAAAGGTGACATATCTAGTAAATTCCCCTAAAGTCAATCTCTGTAATAGATCTAAGAAGTTCTCACATTTCAGATCAAGTTGGTATCAGAGCTCAAGTTTAGAGCCATAGAAGCTAGAGTTTTTACTCAGCATTTTTTGTGTGCAAAGATTAAGTCATTTGTTTGCAAGTTTTGATGCTGATTAGGTTAAAACTCAAGAGAGGTGAAGGAAACTTGGTTAGTGAAAAAACTAATCCATAACCAAGAAGGGTTAGAGAACCACCTCCAAGAGCCCTAGAAGCAGCTACAAGCATGTCTTCAAGAGAAGGTGAAACTCCTGAAGAGATGGATCCTAAGGAAGAAGAAAGGGTATTTCAGAAAGCTTTCTTGGATATGATTGAAATGGTAAGGATCCTCTATCAAGAAAGAAATGATAGGATTACTGGAGAAGGGTCTAAAAACCAAAGGGAAGGAGAGGATTCCTCAGGAGGAAAGAAGGGTAATGATCAGTCAAAGAAAGGGAATGGAGGAAATGGTGATCCATCATCTCCATCGTCATCCTCTTCCTCATCATCATCTTCTTTGACTTCGATAAATCAGTCACATAAGTCGAAAACCACTGGTTAAAATCCTTTTTTAAAGCTTGATGTCAAATTTGAATTGCCCATGTTTAACGGTGAAGTCAATGCAGAGAAACTAAACAATTGGATCAGACAATTGGAAGTTTATTTAAGGATTCAAAACCTTCATGATGACGACACCAAGATTCAGCTAGCCTCATTAAGGATGGAAGGAGCAGCATTGGTATGGTGGGAAGCCAAGACCCAAGAGGAAATTCGAAAACATGGTAAGCTTACTTTATCATGGGTTGAATTTATTTCCGCAATTAAGAAGCAATTTTATCCTCTTTCTCATCTACAAAATGCTATAATGAATTGGAAAAACTTTAGACAGCTTAAAGGACAAAGTGTTCAAGAATACACTCAAGAGTTTAGGAGAAGAGCACTGTTGTTAGGAGTAGACTTACAAAGTGTTGTGACCAGCAACAACCCCCCCTTTTTATTTAATATTAGTAATAATACTAAATAAATGGGGACCCTTAGTTAAAAAATCCAAAAAATCAATTAGGATTTGTTTTCCTTTTCAAATAAAACTTTCTATCATAAAATTAGAGAAATCCCTTAGAAAGAACCTTAAGAAACACTTAAGTTTATGATAGATTACAATAAAATTGTTCTTTAAACAAAATAGCGCATCCATCGCAAAATGGTATATATCTTTTGTAAAACTAAAAATGCGATTTTGCGATTTTGCGATAATGCGATCCCAAAAAGCCTATACAAGAAACATATTGGTCGCAGATCGCATAACGCAGAAAACATAAATGTTAAACGAATACCTTTTGCGTTATTTACAATTTTGCGCTTTTGCGAGATTTGCGATGTGCGCTTTTGCGCTATTTCGCAATTTGCGCTTTTGCGCTATTTACAAAATTGCGATGGTTTCATTTTGCGATATTGCGATATTGCGACATTGCGATATTGCGATATTGCACAGCAAATCACAGATCGCAATGTCGCAATATCGCAAAAGCGCGTTGTTCAAAGAAAATCTTCCCATATATCAATATCTGTTATGCGCTTTAATGATTGGATTAAATGAATGGATTGTCAATTAATGGTAAATGAGATTTTGTTTTGATTGAAAGTTGTTTCACGATAAAATAATATATTTCATCCGCCTTCACATTTAAAACAATCTCATCACCTTTCTCATGCCATTACTCTCATTTAACTCGTAAAACGCAGGCACGAAGGAGCAAACGTCTATACAAAGCTTTCACAGAACATTATGGGTAAGAAGGAGAAGAGCTCGAATTCTGAAAACAGAGAAATGGCTTCACTATATGCAGACCGCTTGCAATAAGGATGCCGGTATATCCACTTGGGAAGGAATGTATAATTTTCTGGAAGAAGAAAATCCTGTGGTATTAAAAGTTACGGCTACAGCAGGTTCTAGTGATACATCTGAAGCAACCCTCAAAGAACTTGCTTGTTCACTTCTGCATAGGATAGCGGTAAGGCCAAGGATTCTCCCATATACGGACATGGTGAAATGGGTGCTGGACAACACCGATATTTCAGACAGGCAATTTAGAACTCCATCTCAAGAGCTAATCGGGTCATTCACCACGGAAGATGTGAGGCTGATGTATAAGTTGCCGGAACCTCAGGCGACTTATAATAAGCAATTCATGGAAGATTTTGCCAGAGAACATGAAAATTTGTCAGAATGCACACAAGAGTGGACCAAAAGAGATGAGTCGTTGAAGAAAAACAAACAAGGTATGTACAGTACTGGTTCACTTACCTCGCCTTATTGTTTTGCTGCTGCCATGTTATGCAGGCTTTTTGGAAAGCCTGACATAAATATGATCTTGCCTGAATGGCTCCCTTTGTTGAATGCTGCTGTTAATTCTACAATTTTAGACTGGGCCAAAATCTTATCTGATAATTTGACCACTGCTATTTTTCACTACTGGTCCAAACGAAATGTTTCTCAGCGGATTTATCTGCCTTTTTATTTATCTGCTTATGTCATGGATGCTATCTGTTTTGTCTCTAAATTCCCTGTGATGGGTTGGCAATGGACTATCCACGATCCTTTGCCTATTCATGTGTACCATAAGGAACTATGGGAGTCTAAGTTTTTCCCCCATTTTTACCAAATTTTCCATGGTGTAATGCTGCCATTGTACAGAACATTGCATAATAAGGATGCCCCAAGGTTATCCCCAGAAACAGAGGTCGAAATTATCCCCATCGCAAGATGGTTTGGAGAAGAATTGTTCACTTATATTAGGGTTTTTGGAAGTTCTGCTTCCCCCCATGTTTTACCCCTATATGTTCCAGATAGACTTGTAGCTCGGGAGATTGCTTATCAGACCTGTGGCCAAGGGGGTTTAACAAAGGAATTAAAAGAGAAGAAGAAAGGCATTTGGCCACAATTTCTTGTAAATTGTGGAACATTTTCACTGTTTGATGTTGGTCATGCATTCAAATAAGTAAGCAACATTACATGCTTACAACTGTTCAAATTTTCAAGAAGGTTATTTGACCCAAATGATATTGTTAAGAATTTTACCATTGCAATCAGAGTAAGGGAACTTTCCGGGGAACAAGATCTTTTTGATGATATGTTCCAAACAAGAAGTTCATTTAAAGAAGTTTTGAATTCAGCTCAAATGCAGTTATCTCCAGAGGAATTCCAGGAATTCAAACTTTACAGAGAGAGAAGACTAACTCCTATTCCTTTGGAAAATCTACGCTTAGAACCCGCAAGGGAGCAAACTCCTAGTGTTAGTCTTAACGGCAGTTCGAGTACAGATAAATCTAAGTCCAAATATGACAGAGAGACTTCTGAACATTCCAATAAGTATAATGAAAAGGAAGATAAAATTGAAGAATCAGTGAAAGATTCTGCGCAATCGAAATAACTTCCTCAACAACAAATTTTGACTTCTCAACAGACAAATCCTCCTCCAACCAATGTACAGCAACAGCCAGTCACCATTGAGTTAGACAAAGAATGGGAAACCTTTAACCAATTGATTAATGTAGAAGGACAGAATGTACAGACCCCTGTATAAACAACCAAAGTTTTGAGCACAGGAATAAGTAGCACAGCCACAGTAACTGAGCACATACCTATCACACCCTCCTCTGAAATTATACTTAATTTAGAGGAAATTCCTCCTCTAGATGTATTCTATAGCCAAAAATACAAAGCAGTAGTGAAGAAACAGAGAAAAAAGAGAAAGTTAGAAGGTGCAATTGCTACTGAAGCAGAACAACTAGATGTCTTGTGGAAAGATCCTTCCACAGAGCCTACTGAGAATCTTACTAAGTTATCTCAAATGACAAGGGCTTATGCTTCTGCAACAATTGACAAAGCATTTGAGATACAACTCTTTTTGAATGAAAAAGAAGAACATATAAAAGTTCTACAGCAGCAATTGCAACAGGTACAGGCCAATAATGAAGAACAATTAAAACTTGAAGAGTTACAACAATAACTTCAAGAAATGCAAATAGGACATCAAAAAAGCTTGGCTGATAAAGAAAAACAAATACAGATTATCCAAGATCAGCACAAAGATGATCCTAAGCTTCCAGAATTCATTTTAGAAACTATCTCTTTAAACAATCAACCACTGCAACAAGAGGAAATGTTATGCCAAAAGATCTTGCAATGGAATTCTTTTTACCAAGAGAGTGATAAAATCACAAATCATGTCGTAGATTTACGAAATGATTATGATTTGATTAATGAAAGGATCAATGATTATCTGGTATGGCAAAAAACAGAAGAAGGCAGAAAAGCTGGTGCACCCATTATTAATGAAAACCATAAAGAAATACTGTTCAATAACTGGGATGCACAAATCAGAAGGGCAGAGAAGGCAACAGAGGAGGCAGCTACAGCGGCAAATACTCTTACTGATTGTGTAAATGATAATTTACACAAAGCTAATTTGATTTCAGAAACTGTTCCAAGATATCTCCCACAGGCACATCAACTGCAAACGAAATGGAGGCAAAAAGCAGAAGAAAGAGCAAGATCAATCCAAGGGCTGACAAGATTAAATTGGGACTCTTACTGGACATACTTAGTGAAGCCACATAGTCAGCAAAATGTGCTTAATTGTATCATCAATTCTACAGAGAAGATTTCACCTACACTTGCCGACTCTGTCTTTTCAGGACAGTTGAATTCTGAAGTCGGTCAACCACATCTTCTCAAAACTATGCTAGATGCCTGCAAGTTTAAAGATCAAGTTCATAAATAGTTAGTTAATAAGCTTTATTTTCTTAGATTTAGTTTTAATTTTACTGTATTTTAGCCTAGGAAAAGGACGGTCATTAAACCGAATCCTTAAATTTTGTAATAGACTATTTTTAGATTTAGCTAAGTAGTATTTAAACCCTTCTCATGCATTTAGAGAAGGGTCCTGGATCTTAATATTTTTGACTTGGAGATTACATTTCTGTACTCCAATGACTTATATATTTTTTAAAAGTATCACATCTGGTGATTTTATGCGGAATTATCTTTGAAGTGTTGCATTTCTGTACCTTGGAATTTGATTTTGCATCAGAATTACTGGATTAGAGTATCAGATTTCATTTGAAAGTCTTCAAGATGAATGAGGTATTTCTATCTGTTCACTGTTGATTTATTTTGTCTTATGATATTCGTTGTAAAATTTGTTATCATTTATAGATATTTATTTTCATAACGTTTTTTTATATATATCATTTCTGAGTATAATTGAAATGTTATCTTTTATAAGTATATGTAGATGGTATACAATGATGAATGCAATATGCTAATACAACTTTGTTTAATTTCTTAAACAGAGTTATCTTTATTTGTTGATGCACGTTTCAATTTAAATGATAATACATTTTTATGGTTATTATTAAATTGGAATAATCTT